>PVJD01003080.1:0-175267 GCA_004026545.1 Mormoops blainvillei
GAACTAGAACTGAGAGGTAAGTATTTGCAAGGCTTGACTGTGGAAAGAGTGTGAATACTACTGAGAGACAGGCTAAAAGTCAGGCTTTAATCTGCAGATAATGTTTCTCAAAATTACCTCTGAATTTACTGGGTATAAGAAACACCAAAAACTATTTACTCTACACATGTCTCAATCATCTAGTTTACTTTATCATAATTAAAGTATGTAATGGATAAAGATGAAATGTGAATTTAAATATCATTAAATATGAAAATATAACATAAATTCTTTAAAAAAATATCTAGATCAGGGTGTCCAAACTTTTGGCCTCTCTCTGAGGCACACTGGAAGAAGAGAAGTCTTGGGCCATGCGTTGAATACACAAACACTAACAAAAACTGATAAGCAAAAGGAAAGGTTTTAAGTAAATTTACGATTTTGTGTGGGGCTGCATTCATAACCATCCTGGGCCGTGGATTGTACACCCTTGGCTAGATCATCACAAGATACTTTAGAATATTTAGGTGGGGGAAATTGAAAAAAATAATGTTATAGTAGCCATCAGCAAACTTGCTCACAGGTGAAATATGCTTCTGTGTTTTTTATGGAGAAAAATGTTTGAAGGTAGAAAGTAAAACTAAATAAGAATGGAGGACAATAAAGCATGTTGAGACAGAGACCTATATTTATCTTGGAGTCTTTCATTGACCATCTGAATAGTGGTTCTGCTCATGATGTGACTTGCTCATAACATGGTGAGTACAACTGCTAACTTTCAAATCAATTCAAGATATGCTGTCAAAAGATACTACTTTGGTGCCAAAAAATGCAATGGTCAATTTTTTCACCTTAGGCACAACTGAGTCAGTGACTCTCCTGGACACAAGGAACAGAATATATCATATATCAGCATAGAACAGAAATGGAAGAAAAACAGAGCCCTGGAAGAAGAGAAAAATCACTTTGTACGTTTAGCAAATACCAGCAGACATTTTGTAGAGCTTAGTAAAAAGAGATATTCATAGAAATTTAAAATAAGTTAAAGAGTTAGCATCTTTCTCAAGTAGCATAAGGACCCTGAGAAAAGAAAAGAATGTATTATAGAGTGTACTGAATCATTCAAGAATAATCTGGAAAACAAATAAGAGAAATATGGAAGAAATAGAGGCTGAACTAGAAAACCAACACATAACAACAACAAAAAAATCTCCCCTTAAGAACTCTGGTAAAGTTCTATTTGTTTATTACAGGAAAAGGACTAGAACTTTATATCAAAAGTCACGGAGTACTTAAAATTTGTTAAATATATTTAGAATCAATCCTAGAATTACATCTGTATGCTTCTCATTCCTTGGTATGAATTTAATAGTCATCAATTAAGCTTTTAGTTACTTACACAGTTATAATAAAAGAAACCCTCTAGTCAGTAACATGTAGCTAATTGAAATGAATCCAAACTGGTAATTTTGGTGAAGGCTATAGTGGTGACAGTGGGAACCATATAAGCTGCACCCTCTCAGAATACAGTCCTTACAGGGGTGATTTCCCTCTGTGTATTAGATGTTGCATTAGCACAATCATTCTCATCTCCTTATTCAGTTACACAGAGAATTCTTCCACAAAGAATATTTAGGGATTTGAATGTTAGGAAGTGTAAAAAAATATGGTTGTGCACAGCACAGCATCCATCTACAATAACGAGAAAATGCATTTGTTGAATTTGTTATTTTTTCCAGATGTTTCTGTTGATGCTTATACCAACAGTACAAGGCATATGTGGAATTATTCCATTTCTGTTTGAGAAAAAAAGAACATGTGTTGGAAAGAAAAGAGCAAACCAAACCCACACACAGATAGTAACCTAAATTTTTGTTTCAGTGTTCTCTGAAGTGTGTTCGAGTGGTCATTTGGTTTTCTCATATTTTCAAACATATTGTAGCATAACCATCAGTGGCACATTTCTCTAATACATATGATACTACATTGCCTCTGGAAAGCAGTACCCATGGAGATAGATGATAGATAGATAGATAGATAGATAGATAGATAGATAGATAGATAGATATAGATAGATATAGATAGATAGATAGATAGATATCATATAACTATATCTCCATAGGTGATGTGTGTTCTGGAAAAAACTGAAAGTAGTATTCATTTTAAGCATGGATGTCAAATATGTGAGCCCAAACACTCAAGCTGAAGATCAGGTGAACATTTTAATTATGGCATGAAATACAGCCATTGTATAGTATAATTGGCCATAATTATCTCAAAGTAAAAGATGTCAACAACCTATGACACGAGGCCCATGAATGATCAGTGTCTGGGAATTTAAGTCTGTCAGTAGGGTACCATGACCTGCAATTAGCCTTGATGTGAAGGCATTTAAATGGATACATCCACTAGAACTGTCATGCTAGTTGTGAACATAGTAGCCTTTGGAGAAGGAACAAAAGTGAGGTGAGGGTAAAAGAGGGAGTGAAATATGTACACTTCTAATTGTGAATATTTTTGAGGCAAGTAAAGTCATCAGTCCTTTCCTTCCATTTCATTACTCAACCCAAATACCATCAAGCTAAATTGAGTGAGAATTGCATACAGGAATGGAATTACCATGGCAACCCACTTAAAATTTTGTTACCCTGCTGAGAATTTAGCTCACTGGATAATACTTTGTTTTTACCTTTCTGGAAAATTAGATGGAAGGTAATTTTGGAACCAGGTATAAGCCACCTTTAGGTTCAAGCTATTGCTTGGGTTAGTTTTCCTAGGAGTAAAGGAACTAAATAATTTTATGTCCCCTACCAAAAAAGCCCCAAAACCAAACCAAACCAAAACAAAACACTTAAAACACTTGAGGAAACTAGACATTCAGCGTATCATAATCTTTAAGTTACCAAAGGCCAGACAAGATCCTAGGGGCTGTTTGGTCATCTGTGGAAGGTCTCAGCTTTCAAGGATAGGACACGAGGTGATGGGCAAGAATATGTATAGTCATAGTGTGAGAGAGAATGAGGTGGTCTTCAGCTTCTAGTGATGTATTGGAATAGCAGACCCTGACGCCCTCCCCTGGTCATCTAAACATTGGGAACATGCTAAAAATAAAACTTTAAAAAATACCTTAATGCATTTTTAAATACCAGTTTTGCCATAACAAGTAACAAAGCTAAGAAAACACATAAGTAAAACCTTCATTATTTTAAAGATTTCAGAGGGCCAGATACATGATATCATTGGAAAGAACTAAATTGTAGAGAGCAAGGGTTGCTCTCTAGGGGAACAGACACCTGCTGCCATGGTGGATGGGGCCACCTGTTCACTCAGCACATTAAAGGAGGAGTGAGGTCGCCATAAACAGAGAGATTCTGCTGGGAGTGAAAGGAACTTTTAATGATTCTGGAACTACTAGAAGTATATATGGAAAAAAACAATAAATATGAACACTTTTTCATACCATACACAAAATAGGAATCTGAGATGAATCATAGATCTAAATGTAAAAGTTAAATTTATAAAGCTTCTAAAAAAGAATTATTTCTATGACCTATAGATAAGCAAAGAGTTCCAAGGACATAAAAGCACACAACATTAACAATAATAATTAATTGATTTCAACAGCAATAAGAACTTTTATCAAATGACACATTTAAAAAGACAAGCATAGACTGAGAGAAAAATATTTGTACTTCATAAATATGACAAAAGAGAGAAACCACGACTCTCATACTGAATATTATTAATACATGATAAAATATACATTTTATAAATAACATACATTTATATGTCATAAAGTATATATTTGTCATATATAAAATCTACAAATCAATAAAAATACATAACTCAATAAAAATGGGTGCAAAACACTTGAATGTACAAGGTCTGTCTGGAAAAAGTCCAGCCATTGTTAATATAATGAGAACAGTTTGCATGACATCGATATAAACTGGCAGCCACAGAGGGTGGAGTGGAATGCGCATGCGTGAACAATGAGAACTTCACTGTACTAGTCAGTGTGTGCAGTAGACACTGTCGAGTGAGCATGTGTACTGTGTGGCTGTTGCATTAAAAAAAATCTGAGTAGAACAACAAATCTTATTTTACCTTAACCTTGAACATTTCTCTTCATGGAAACGATTCAGAGGATTCAAAAGGCCACAGCTATGGGCAACTGGTGATTGTCAGCTTCATCACAACAATATGCCCACTCATGCATCATGTCTTATGTAGAGTTTTTTGGCAGAACATCTAATTACCCAGGTCATTCAGCCCCCTACAGCCCAGATTTGGTGCCCTGCGACTTCTGGTTTTTCCCAAAACTAAAATCACCTTTGAAAGAGAATTTTAGACCATTGTTGAGATTCATGAAAATACTATAACTAATGGTGACTGGAACAACTGTGTGGGGTTCCAAGATACCTCCTTTGAAGGGTCCTGAGGTGTCGTTGTCCTATGTACAAAGTTTCTTGTATCTTGTATCTTCTTCAATGAATGTCTCTATTTTTTCATATTACATGGCTGGATAACTTCTAGACAGACCTTTTATACTTCACAAAGGAAGATATACAAACAGGGAGGAAATGCCAATCACCCAGTGTCATATGTCAGGGAAATACAAGTTCAGGATTAATTATATTGAAGAATTGTGTTTCACTTTTCTTGAGCCAAATGATGTAAGGTTTAGGATGTATTTATAGGCATAGCATCTCATTGGAGGGTTTTTCAAAAAATTTTTTTAGTAATAAGCTATTAAGAACTACCCTGATATAGCGCATAAGATGCACCCTTCGTTTTCTTTTAAGAGTACACTAATTGAGTCAATCTCCCTTTTCACTTTTGTATGGAGAGAGGTCTAAGCAGTCATAGGTTATGGTCTACTTGATAGCTTAAATAAAATAATTTATAGGTTTATAAAGATTTTTCATACTCAGTTTCATTCAATACTACTTTTAAATATTACTGTTTAAGATGAGTGTTATTTTTGTATTATAAATGTGGAAATCCAGACTTCAGAACATCAAGAAACTTTGCCCAAAGTAGTGCTGTTACTAAGTGTTGGAGGAATACTTTTTGAGCTTCTGACTTTGAATTATGTATTATTTTCACAAAATGTGCACAAAACATTTGCAATGGGCCCAATAAAGACAATTCATCAGGACTGAATCCCATGCTGTCATTCGATAGTCTTCCTTCTAACCCTGGTAGAAGTGAGCTTCATCTGGAACTCAGAGGGAAAAGAAAGGAAGCGTCACAGGGCACGTTAGAGCAGAAGCCCAGAAGCCATTCGTATCTGGGTTTGATCTGATCTCCAAAACCTAACTGCTTTGGGACTTTGGACAAATTACGAAAGCTTTCTAAGTTTTAATTTATTTAACTGTTAAATAAGTACAATAACAGACTATAGGGTACATTGATGTTCTATGAATTCAAATGATGCACAAAAATGCTAGCTTACGATAGATAAAATGTTAAGTATTATTTATCTTACGAATAAGAGTTAGCGTAAGGAGCCACAGGGCCACAGGAAGGATAACTCGTGGAGCTACAGTTTCACGGGGAATCTGAGCTCACGTAAATAATTACTCTGAGAAGATTCCTAGGCAGAGGCTTGAAAAGCTTCTTCCTACTTGGGGAAGGCACCACCCAACTTACTGTTATTACCTTGATTCATGCTCTTTCACTCGTTTGTTTTTGTTTTCGGCCATTTCAGCCTGCCTCATATTTGATGCATCCCATCAAATATGCCAATGCACTTGACTGCTCAGCCTTATACATCAGCTAAGGGTTATTTATTACAGCTGCTCATTTTGTTCCAGTACATGTGAAGTCAAAAGTCCACATGTGTGCCGGTATACTGAGAGATACACAGGGTCCAGCACAAATAACACCCCTTTTTTATTATGAAATCTTTTATTATAAAATCATAAGCATGTAATTCTATAACACAATATTACACTCAAGCACACCATATGACATTTTAGGTAAAATGTTCAAATTAAAACTATAAATTATTACACCCATGTTATTACCCTACGAACCCCACTCAAGCAGGCGTTACTCTGCTAGACAATGCATATTGAACAGAAAAATGATTTGAGCAATTCCAGGATACTTCCGTGCTTCACCTGGTGCAGTGTTTAAGGAAACCAAAGGTGCAGGGTGTTTCCCATGCACATTATCAAGTTAATAGCTTCCCTAGACAGCAGTTATTTCAACTTCACAGGGTAGTCTGGTTACCTAATTGTTATTTTCTCTAAGAAGAAACTTGAGAAGGTACTTTTGCTTATTTCTCTGATAAAGACTAACCTCCAATAATAATACTGACATTGTTGTATTTCAATTATAAAATAAATTGCTTTTTTAAGTAGCAAACAATAAAATTTGTTTTACATTGCTGTGTCTAACTTATCTTTAAAATATAGACTATTTCATTCAGTTCTGTAGAAGAGCGTTAACCAGATGTACATTTTAATGCAATGTTTAATATATGTTGAATGATTCATCTGATGGGTTGATTATCTAATTCAACTGATGCTTTTCCTCGGATCTAAGAATATTGACTTATATAGATATCACTTAAAATTAATATAAATTAATAAGAGTAAACAGAATATATCACAATTTTAGACTTTCTGGTTCTTAATAAGTCTCACTTCATCATTTTTAGATTATATAAATGTTCACATATATTTCAGAGCATAAGGAGAGACTTAGTGCTGGAAAGTAATGTTTACCATAGAGGGGAATAACTTCTTTAACAAAAACAAACACACAAACAAAAAAAAACAAGTTTTCTAACTGCTTATCAATAGCAATGGCTCATATATATCTTGATATCAAGACATTATTCAACAGTTTCAGTGGGTTTCCATTATTCTGTAGCCTCAGAAATAAGTTACAAAATTACAACAAAAATATTGGAATAAATAGAAAAAATGAATTAAAAGAGCAATGTTTGAAAAGAGCATATTATCCAACTTCCAATTTTCATATTAGAATGAAATAAAGATTCCCATTGTATTATTGATATGTAATCTGAAGATTTTAAATTAAGTAACCCATTTTATTTTTGTGAATTTTACTCCATGATATTAGTCCCTTATTATAACAATGTAAATAAATGGTATTATATCATGATTGAAATGACTACATCTCTGATAGTTTTTTTGAGGAGATATGAAACTTTCCTGCTATATTTATAAATGCAGATACTTCTTGAATTATGAGGTTAACTCCTGATAATCCCATCACAAATTGAAAATATCATGTCAAAGCACATTTTTACACCTAAACCACTGAACATCATAGCTTAGACTAGGCTATCTTATATGTTCTCAGGACACTCACATTGGACCACAGTTGAGCAAAATCATCAAGCACAATGAATCCACTACAGAGAATCAGTTGTTTATCCTTATCACCTGCTTGACTGGGAGCTATAGTTCAGGTCTGCTTCCCTGCATCACAAGGCAGTATCCATACTGCATAACTCTAGCCCCGTAAGAGACCAAAATGCAAAATACATTTTTTCTGAATGTGCACAGCTCTTGCAACATTATAAAGCTGAAAAATTGTAAGTCTAACCACCATAAATTGGGGACCATCTGTAAATACTGAACTGAATCACTTTTATAGTATTTGGGCACTGGGTGACATTTATTTCTACTTCCGATCTTGAATGAGGTCCAGAATGGTTTCAGAGTCAAGCCGTGCCCACATGTATCCATATAAGCTCTGAGACAAACAGGCAGATTTTCTTTCTCTGTCACAGGGTTACATATTTTGCCACTGACAGGCAAAAAGACTTTGTATATGCCAGTAGAATCCCTTTTTGTAATGGTGACCTTATGTGCTTTTGACATTCTTTTTCCATTTGATGAAGGGAGGCACTCAAGTCAGTTTTGGAAGAAAAAAGGCCTCATGAACAATAGCTTGACACAGATCATCAGATCTAGCATGTTATACTGTGATAATCAAATCCTCCTGAATTTGTATCATCCTTTGATTTAAAGTAGAGCCTACACACCAGAGACAAACTAAACTCTAGCACATGTGATTCATCACGTTTTCTGTCTTCCATATGTTCCTCTCATGAAGTGACTATTTCTTTGCTATCAAATTTAAACGTTTCATTTTTTTTAATTGATACAGAGTCAACCACACTGTATGTCATATTCTGTACCAGGTACATTTGATTTTACAATTATTGGGAATGCTCTTAGGGAGGCATTTTTGTAATCCTGATTTTACAGATGAAGAAACTCAATCCCAGTTCACCTCCTTCCTTGGAGTTCTGACCTCCCTTTTCTATAATCTTGGTGGAAAGTCGTGGATAGATTCTTTACTCGTGCTCGCAGTGAGCAAATCATATGAGCTCCCCAGCCACACTATGTCTTCTGTGGAAAGGTGGGGAGAATTGATACACAAGCACCGCAGCGGCGGCACCGGTATGCAGACCAGCTCGTCCCTGACTTCGGCTCTGGTTCCTGCTACACAAGGCTTCCCATCTCCCTTTTGTCTTCCTCCTGTTTAGAAGGGGAAATTTTGGCATCTTGCCTCGTCACAAGGCATTATAGTTGATTTCCGAACTTGCAACTAAAGTTCCCTCGATGAAGCTAAGTATCTAAAGAAGGTCAAGTAGTCCCCCCTTATCCATGGGGGATACATTCGAAAATCCCCAGTGGATACCTGAAATCATGGATAGTACTGAACCCTATTATCCACTGTTTGTTTTTTTTTTCCTATACATACATACCTACGATAAATTTTTAATTTACAAATTAGGCAAATCAAGAGATTAGTAACAATGACTAATAATAAATTAGAACAATTATAACAATATACTGTAATAAAAGTGACATGAATGTGGTCTCTCTTTCAAAATATTTTACTGCACTGTATGTACAGTGTGGACTGGACAAAGGGATAATTCATGTCCAGGTAGGATGGAGCAAGAAAGCATGAGATTTCGTCATGCAACTCAGAATGGTATGTGCTTTTAAACTTACAAATTGTTTATTTCTGGAATTTATCATTCAATACTTTCAGTTCCAGTTGACTGTGGGTAATTGAAACTATGAGAAGTAAAACTATAAATAAGCGGGGGTTACTGTATAATTGTTCTTGACAGGCAAGGCTGACAATGACAGAGGAAATAATGCAATTTGATCACTGTCAACACTAAGGCTCATTCTCTTTCCTCTATATCAAAGTTTTATTCTTCAGAGAGCTAGATTCCATATAAACACTTTTTTAACTCAATAACTTTTTAATAGAGAAGAATGTCTACTTATAAGAATATTGAATCTTCTTTTTATTCTGAGATTTTTGAGAAAGAAAACAAATGGAATTAATTGGTACAGTGTCTTTTAATAGTTATCTATTTACTCTTATCAGGCCTAGAACCAAAACTGATGATCGATAAATACAAAGCTGAGAGAAGGTTTATCACAAAGTTAAGTAACATTTTGGTAATAAATAAGTAAATTTTAGTAATGTGGAGGTAGCAAGTTAATTCAGTAAGACACACATTAAAGTCATGGCTCTCTTTTGTTTGCTTTATTTAATCCATACAAAGCGGAACACCATTTTTATTACTTGATCAAGGAAAGCCTGGAAATGCTTTCTCTATCCTTGCATTTTGGTTATATTGTTAGAAGTCATATATCTAAATTTCTGAAAGAACTATTTTGACTTAAATATGTTTACCTTAAGGAATACAGAATGGGTTTATTGTTTGTTTTGACAAAGTAATATATATATTAAAGTTTATAAATTATAGCCCTGTCTGGTGTGGCTCAGTTGGTTCGGTGTCATATCACAAAGCGAAAGGTCACAGGTTTGATTCCTGGTCAGGGCACATGCCGGGGTGTGGATTCGTCCCCGGTTAGAGTGTGTAACCGATCGATATTTCTTTCTCAAACATTGATGTTTCTTACCCTCTCTTTCTCCCTTGCTTCCCCTATCTCTAAAAATAAAGAAAATCTTTTTAAAATTTATAAATTATAGAATTTTAACCACATGACATTACATGAAAAATTACTTTTATTTAGTGGTTTATGTTACTCTTTTAACTGAGGTCAACTTAGTTTGAAGTACCCAACTGGCTATCTCCCAGAGCCTTCAACAGTTCTAAGGCTTTGGGAACATACAAACCTTAGCATCATAAATATATTCCATTTCCTTTCCACTAAGTATTAAGTTGACCATTTCACAAACTCTCATGTCATTAAAGAATTTTGAACTCATTCAAATTCAGCTAGCTTGCTCTATCCACACCATATTTCTTGATTCAGATAAATTCCTTTAAGGAAGGGATTACCAACTCTTTGATCTCTCACAAAAAGAAACATGGAGGCTCAATCTAGTACACATCTCCTAAGATTTTTGAGTGAATAAATGAATGCATAAAAAATAAAGTATATGTCTTTGCCTCAAAGGTATATGAGAATAGGTCAGAATTAATCTTTTTAAATGACAATATTAGTGATTTGAACTTCTTTTAAAAGTCTAAACGATATAATTACAAAGAAAAATCTGCCCTAAATTTAGAAGACTTAAACATAAATTAACTCTAACCTAAAAATTTAACTATAAATAGAAACAAAAACTTGTTAAATTATTGCAAAAATAACTCCAAGAGCAAAGTTTATTAAGAGCTGAATATAATCAATCAAATAAATGCATAAATCAGATTTTATAACAAAGTTGCATGCTTTCCACTTGTCATATAACTACATGTATTTTAATCTTTAAGGAACTATTTATTTAGTGCTGTTACTAATAAATGTAGCTTAATCATTTTCCAAAAATTACTTTGAATTTATATTCCTAAAGTTTACTTTTACTTAAAATTTTTAACTCTATAAAAAAATGGTACACTTTCCTCAAATATAAACTTATGAATATTTATTGTGATCAATGTGCAGAGAAGGACTTGGATCATATATCAGCCCAGGTACTGCCCCAGTAGAGGATGTAACCATGGCTGTCAAGAATAGTTATAGGGGTTCTTATTGTGAAAAATATAATAATTCTAAACAGTTATGAAAACTCCTCAGGATTTCTTTTATATTTAGTGTGTCAAAATTTGTTTTTACCTTAAGTTAAAGATTATAAAATACATTATAATATGTTAGTCAATGTTACATTTTAAATCTTTGTTTTATGCTTTGCATTAAAGTTTTATCAAATATACAGAAATCACCTAAATTTCTCTAAAACTGACTCTTTATTTTTTAAGTTAACTCACATTTTTCACCACTGAACAAGCCTATGCAGAATAAGATTCACAAATTAGTCTATGTAAATACACATTAATTACCAGTATTTATTAATTGCTCTAAAATACGTTGCTTGTCCTAGAAGATTTTTTTACTTATAGGTTCAGCACTGGCAAGGAATGGCAGGCTGTGAAGCAAACAGTTGGAGAGGTGTATATTTGTGACTGAGGTGACTATGTCCTTCTGGAGGACATAATCTCTAGTTTATAAATTGTACTGAGACACTTTCTTGGATGAGAAATAAAGGAGTGAAAGATCATACACTATTCTTTTTTAAGACACTGGTTGCAGTTTCTCATGCTTGGACTTCCATGTCCAAACTTATTATATTTAGTGTAACTCATGTGAACAGTATGTGATGCAGTACCAGTTTTGAACTTTTCTTAACCTTACGAAGATCTAAGATTGCTGGGGTAACTATGTGTTAGCTACATAACACCCAACAAGATGTCCCAATCCACACAACTTTTTTCCCAAACTCTAAGCAATATATGTTCCCACAAGACTGGAGTCTCTTACTGAATTTAACAGACAAGACAAGTTCAACACCCTGTATCCTTGCTGTAATTTTTTTTTCTATACTGTTAAGGCGTGACATGAAACTATCAGTCAAAATTTTTATACAATCACCTGTCTTATGTTTCAGTTTATTCAAATATCACATGCAAATTAAATCCCCAAAGTTGATACAAATAGAGACATGCACTATTAGCATAGAAGAGACAGACTTCTATCATGTGTCTCAGCTAATGGAGTTTAGAGCAGTGATAGTTAATCAGTTTGTTTTCTTTACTTTTCTAAGTTGCCTTCCAAGTATTCCAGATCCTTTGTGAAATTTATTTCAATGTTATAGCATTTTCTTATATATTTTGAAGAAATAGTATGGAGAACATATCACTGCTTTAGAGCAACACATATGGAAATCACTATAGAAATGTGTGGCTAGATGTTAGGGAGGAGGGAGTGAAACAGAGGAAAGACCTAGAATAGCTATTCAGAATAAAAGGTGGTAAGTGGCACAAAAGATATGGTGACAATTTCCATGAAGTCTGAAAATGTTTGAGAGAGACTGGATTTAATTGCATGATTATTTAAACACACATAGTTCTTGGGATAATGCTTGGTACATGGTCAACACTATGCACATGTTAGCTATTATCAGTATTATTGTTATTTTGTTACGCTTACTTTTATTCTTAGAATCTTCGAGGATACTGGATATGAGATTTTGCTTTTGTCTGTCTTGTTATTTTGGATATTTAAAACAAGGGATTACCACAGAAAACTGGAAAATTTGATGACACATAGTTTCTACATACTCTACCGTGTCACAATTCTCCCAGTTAAACTGCCGAATCATCGATTTAAACAGATTTAAAAAACATATATCTCAGTTGGGAATAAAATTATTAAGTGGATAGGAAACATCATCAGGTTACAGTTGTAATCATAGTTTTAACTCTCATGAGATCTGTGCCTTGTCAAAATAATAAATATGTAAATTTAAAAAAAAAGTTCTCAGAACCTCAGTCTCTGTCTCAGAGACCTATTGTGAAAGTTAATTAAATTAACTTTATAAAATAGTTTTTATTCATGTATTCATTAAAAAGTAATTATTTTTATGGTGGGTATTATTCCAAGAATAGGAGATAAAGTTATGAAAAAGATAGACAATGTCTGCCCCCATGGAGTTTTCATTCTGGTGTTTAAAAATAGAGAATAAATAACTGTAAATAAATAAACAGTGTAATGACAAAGTGTGTGAAGCTAAGAAGAAAATAAACAGGTTTTGGTGATAAAGAGTAATTAGAATGTCGCATCTCTGAGGAGGCAGCCTTTGCACTGGGACCTGAAAGATGAGTAAATGCCATTCAGGGAGAAAAATGGAAAGTGCAGACTCTGGGTATAGAATGCATTTGACATATTTAAAGATCAACAAAAAATAATTATGGCTGAAATGAAGTGAACAGTGAAGGAGGTAAGATAGGAGATAGAGGCAGAAGGTAGAGCATATATAAACCTTGTAGAGAGTTTGACATTTATTCCAAGTCCAAAGGGAATCATTGAACCGCTTAATGAGAGCAGTGGTGGGTGAAATATTTGATTTTCTTTTTTTTTAAATCATAGCTACTATGAAAAGAATGTGTTGTCAAGTGACGAGCACAGAAGCAAAGAGACTGGTTAGGAGTCTGGAACTAACCAGCCATGTAGTAGTACTAGAGATGAAGAAAAGCTAAGTGAGTCTACCTATATTTTGGAGGTAGGCCCAACAGGGGTTAGTGACCTCTCTGTGAAAGATAAGAAAAAGAAAATAAAAAAATCTTGATCGGTGATGGTGTTTTTAAAAAAGCTGAAGAAACCTGTGAAAGGAATATGCTTTGCTTTATATATTTTATTTTAATTGGAGCTTGCAGGTTTGAGGACAGACATATTAATTAATGATGTTGCACTTCAAAGAGAAGATGTATATGGCACTCTGGGAGAACTAAGGAATGGTGACATAGATTTGGGTGTCAACAATAAATTTTGATTTTCTAAATGTGCAATTAGATGATACTGACTGAGGAGATTATATAGAAAAGACTGATTTAAATTGAACTCTGAAGCATCCCAAAATTTAGAAACAAACAAAAAAGAAGGACCAGAAAAGAGAGAAGAAATATCTGATTTTAAAACAATCAGGAATTTGTAACATGCCAGAAACTAGAAGACAATGCATCTAAAAAGTTAGTATAACTTAAATGAGAGGAAAGTGTAATAGAGTTTAAGAAGACAGACTATGACAAAAATCAGTGGGTTTTAATCCGATTCCTACCAATTATATGAATAGTTACGAAGAACTCACTTACTCTCCCTCTGATACTTAGTTTCCTCTTCTGTAAAAGACTGATGGTAGTCTTGCCAACCTCAAAGCATTGTTCTGAGGATCAAATGGGTTGATATGTTTAAAGCTCTTAGACTAGGTTTGGTACATAGAAAGTTCAATATGGAAGTTTGCTCCTAAGGAAAATATGAAAAATAATTGTAAGTGTCCTGAGGGGTTGAGTGAGGGGACAATCTGATTGTTAAACAGACTATCGGTTTGTCAACACACTAGGTGCTGTGGTATTCATGAGGTGATTTTAGTTGAGTTGTTATGATGTAAGTGAAATTGGAGTGGACCAAAGAGTAACTAGGAGCTCCTTAATTGAAGAAGCTTTATGTAGACAGTTCTGAGAAGGGGTGTGTGTATGTACAAACATACAGCTGGAGTAAGGCTGGATATGGGTTTAGAAATAGCCTTAAAGGAGAGACTTTGTTTTAGATGGTTCACATTAAAACAAAATGTGAATTCTGGAGTGAGGTTTTGAGGAAGAAAATAAAATGACCATTGTTGAATTAGCTCATCAATATATTTTATCATTAATGACAAAGCACCATTGATTACATCAGTATACCTCCCCCTGCAAACACAAGAACTGAATCTATGCTATCTCAGTTTGAATGAGCAAGAATAGATTAGCTCACACAACTGTATTCTCTGAGTAGAACTAGTTTAAGTATAAATAAAATTTCACAAATAATGATACCAAATTCCTGGGGGTTTTTTCTATTACTCATGCACATACTCTCTAAGTGGCTAATGTAAAGCTGACCAATAGTCTAAAATGTTTCTACCTTAAGAGAATCTGGAGGAGGAAAAAGAAAACTGTCTTTGTTAACAATTCAAGACCTTTGGAAACCCCTGGCTTGAGTCATGTATGAATCCTGAATCACTGAATGCAGCCAGGAATATGGAAGGTTTAAATTAGCCAGGACTGCATCAGTTTGGGAATTTAGGAGAGGAGCAGTCAACCCCAAACTAAATGAATAGGATAAAGCTTACTAATTTTAGGAGGTAGAGGAGTTGTTTCAAGGAGGAGCAGGCAGATCAAAGTGAAACAAAACAAAACAAAAAATGTCTATTCAAGTCTTTCAATAAAGTTCATTATCTCAGGTGTACTTTCATGTCCTCTTTAACATGGTCTATGGTCTCTTTTGTCCTTCTTATGGTGACTGGAGTACATATCACAACACTCAGCACCTACTCTATTTAAATTATATATTCCTATAACTTTACCCCCTCTACTGCAAATCCTTAGCATTTGAATTCTCTGTTAGTCCTTCTTAACAGCATTTTTTCTCCCCTTCAGCATTCTCTTTCTTTTTGTTTCACTTTGTGGCTGCTGCTTCTTTCTTCACTCAGTAATTACCCTCTTTTGGAACCCATTCCAATGAGGTTATATTTATTATGTTCTGTTTGCTTCTCCCTCTTGACTGCTGGCTTCTCACCTCGTTATATTTTCTATGGACCACTTAGTTCTAAAGAAGTGTATTAGATCATATTCTGTGGTTCCCTGGTCAATAATTTCTCTGGATCAGTGGATACTTCTCTCTACACAGGATATATTTTTGTGTTTGTGCTTCCAGAAGAAATTATACATTTTGAGTACAAAGATTCTGACTTCTTGGTTAAAGGCCTTTAAGGGAAAGAAGCTCCCATACCCACTCTTTAGGGAAACTTCAATGGTGAGAGAAAAAAACCTTTAAATAACATTCTAGTTTCCTCATTTTTATATATCCTTCTATAAATTGTATTTAAAAAGGAAATATGGTGTGCTTTCAAGGCCTTGCCAGAAGATGCTTATCATCTTTTTACAGGATATGCAATGATTTTTATCTCCTCTCATCTCCAATGTTCTAAATTATTCTTCCTGGGGGAGGAATGATAGTGACTACAGATGGACACAGGCTTAATATTGAATCTTTACCTTTCAGTCTCTGCCTAGTGGCTCGGATCTCTTGAATCAAATGGTCAAAGCACAACAATTATAAAACAAAATGCTCAAAAATATGCTAAATGCATGTTTCTAAAAATACACAGTTGTGAAAAAGATATTCAGCCTATTTCTGGGCCGTCTTTGCATTTTTTAAAAGGTAGCCCCAGTCTTATGTTTTAATATTTACAGTCTGTGATGGTTCTTGACTCATAAAGCAATCATCTGCCTGTGGGCAGAATTGAACAGGCCACTACCGAATCCCAAGACTGGGGATTTATTCAGGCACTCAAATAATGAAATACTACAGCCCTGAAAGTTCTCTACATACCTCATGCCAAGAAAGGAATAAATAGTACTTAAATTATTTTTATGGGAGGGAGGGGTGAAAGATGAGAGATCACCTGGCAATTCACATTTCCATTAATGCTCCTGCCAATGGCACCTTCTCTTACTCTCTGAATATTCCTGCAAAATCTCTTTTGCTTATTATCATGCTATAAGATAGTGATTTACAAGCAAAAAATCATTCATGTCTCTATATTTATTATTGCTTCTTCCCTACTTCTCTTAGTTCCTGACTGTTAAAGGGACTGTCGCAGGGTTTAATAGAATAGGGGAAGCATGGGGGGATCTACAGGTCTTACAATTCTGAGAACATAACAGGTCAATTCTTCTGTGAAAGGCTTTAGAGAACACAGGCCCCGTCATCATGAATTCGTTAGACAGGGGCACCCTGTCCCATACTCCAGGCTCTGTCAGTGCGAATGAATTTCTTTGAAGCAAAACAGGGTCCCTTCTGGGGGTTTTTATAAGATTAATTAATATCGTACGACTAAGAGACAGATTTTCAACTGGGAGTTTCATGAAGACATTTTTTTTCCCAAATCTAAGAGATATATTATTTATGGTTTTACATAGCTGAAAACTAGTTGTATCAATGTAAAATGATTTAAGAATACATTATCTTATTTACTTCACTTACCTTTTTCTTTTTATATATGTTCAAGAGTGATAGACACTAAATCTATAAGTAACTCTGAAACAGTTGATTTCATAAGAATAAAATAATTGTAACTGATAATAAAATTATATTTTATAGTATGATTATTGGAAATTTTTTTGAATATCAAATGCTGACTCAATATAAAAACTATAAAAACAAAACAAAACAAAACAAAACAAAAACTGTTGATAAAGCAAAGCTGAGATCCTACCTTGGGGGAATATTAGTAGTGTCTTGGACAGAGGGCAAAGGCAAGATATCAGTAAATGTTTTATGGTCTAGTTTAAGGTAGGGGCTTGATTAAGATTGGAAAATTAGTAAATAAGAATTAAATATTAGTGGACAGAATGAGACAGAGTTTAGAAATGTGTCTTGAAGAGTTACTGATGTTTAACACCAGCTATTCTTCCAGGATGAGGCATCTATTCTAATAAGAGTAAGGTGTGGGGGAGAAAGAAATTTCACTCTACCTTTCTAGGTTCTTTTCACTGATCTAATAATTAAACCTACACGAAACAGATTAACAAGAAAAAAAATGACCAAACTTAATTACGTAAGTAGGTATAGGAGCCACATACATGAGAGGTTCAGGAAAAAGAGGTAAAATGAAATCCATCTGGCACCCTGAGACCAAGAATAAGGCAAGATCCTGAAGAGAGTCAGACTAGGCCTCGCCAGACTAGGCCACAATGGCACGGAAATTATTTTGAGCTGAAGGAAATAGGGACCCTGTGGACTCAGAGGAAACTTCTGCTCCTCTTTTATGTACCTGGAAGAATACAAATGGGGGTTTTGCCTGTAATAAGAGTTATTACCAGAGGTACATTTTTATGATGTATGAATAGGGCAGGATAAACATCTAATTACTGAACGTCTTTCTTTTTATTGTATTGAGAGTGACCTTCCTCCCCTCTGAAGCCTCAAGGCACTTCACCCCATCCTTATTCTAGAATTCTATATGCATCTCATTTTAACTTTGAACATCTCATGTATGTAGGGTCTCTGGCTTCCTCGTAGATCTGGTGTTCTCATGAATACATATGTAATTGAACTATGTATTTTTCTCTTGTTAATATGTCTCAGGTCAACTTAATTATTAGACAAGCCAGGAAAACCTGAAAGTATAGAGAAGAAAGTGTTCTTCACCCCACCAGGCTTTGAGGCTTCAGGGGATAAGAAGCTCATTCACAGAATGACAAGAAAAGCAGATGTTCAGTAATTAGAACTGCCCACTAGATAGGTCATAGAAATATATTCTTAGCAATAACACTTATTATGGGCAAGCCCCTTGATTTATATTGTTCTAGGTATTTAAGGAAGAAACAAAATATTTCCTGAGCCCACAGGGTCTCTACTCAATTAATTAGCTCAAATTAATCCACATGTCAAAATGGTCCATCCTGGGGAGGCCTGCTATGAACACCTTCAAGGTTATTTAAAAAATTGGTATCTGAAAAGTTCCTGAGACATAGAATACATTTGATTCCTATTGGCAGAATTATGCTATAATTCTTACACAGATTAGGATTATAACACGCCCAAGTGGCATCTTTTCAAATTCCTCATTTATACTGATTAAAATGAAGAAAAATAATCATGATTAACAGCAATAACATGTATTTTATCTTCTTGAAACTCACTCCACAATCCTGTTAAATAGTAGTCAAAGGGGAGGAGTGTAATTTTTATTATTCCTTATACTTATCTAACATCAAAGGAGAGAATATAGAAACTATTGTATCATTTCCCACTCCTTTACCAATCCAAATTTTGCATTAAAGAAATATAGGTAAAATACTTGTTAATGGTGCAGACTCCTGGGATCACATACCTTGCAGTTCTACTCATTTAGTAATGCTTTGACTTAATGGGAATAAAAGATAGTGAGCAGAACTTTGACAATTTTAGAAAATATTTTAATGACTTTGGAAGTATTATAATTTCTTCCTATTATTGTACTATAAGGAGAGTAGAATATACCAAGCCCAAATATCTCTCTTTAGCATAAGGTTTTCCTTGATCTAATTATTTTTGAGAAAAAGCAGACATAGGAGACACTCTAAAAATTGAATAGAAGTTATACCCTTTTGTAAGAGGAATTTATATTTGTAAGGGAAATCTCCATTTGTAAGGATGTCTCCCTCTCTGTACTGGAGAGAGAAAGATAAGTAAATCTCTAGAATCTTTTATCAATGCAGAAGGCAAAGAATTAAATATGCATAACGGTCTTACCCTTTTTTCTCTGCTTTTCCTGATATCCTTTCATAGCTGGCTCCCTCAACCCCCAAGATAGTCTTTTATCCTTAGCCAGTGATGGTATTTAAAGTGATGGCTTCAGCCATTTCAGAGAGTTATTTACTTTTGCTGGGTATCTCCCATGCATAGAAGAGATTACATTTATTAAACTGATGTTTGTTTTTCTCCTATTAATCTGTCTTTTGTATTATAGGGGAGCAGGGGACTAGAACAAATATTTCAAAAATTTACGTGGACCCACAAAGGCCCCACATAGCTACAGCAATCCTGGGAAAGAAGAACAAAGTTGGAGGAATCACACTACCTAATATCAAACTATACATCTTGATTTTAGACCATTGAGACCCATTTGGACTTCTGACTTCCAGAATTATATGATAAAAATAAATTTGTGTTAAGTCACCATGTTTTAGGTAAGTTGCAACAGAAGCAATAGAAATCAAATAGAGCATTCCACTTGGTTTTCTTTCCAATTTTTCTCCACTAATCTGTAGATCCTTTATTGAAAAGTATTAATTATCACTTTTAACTTTCATGTGAATAGGATCCAGGTACACCAAAGTATGAGAGATTTTACTCTCAGAAGCTAAAATCTATACTAGAAACTTTTAGTGTGGTTAAAGTAGGTCATAAATTTTAGAGTACATGGGTAATTTTAAACTGATGGTCAACACTGCTGTTGCAATCACAGAGGTGATAATTTGGCAGTTAAAGTCTATTTGGCATGAATATTCTATAAATGCTGACCAACAGTAACTTTTGTAAAAACATTGTCTGCTTTTTATTTTGAGGAGTCACTAGTATTTCTGACATTACAATGTTCCATCCTCCATTCATATCTCTAAGGTTTCATTCCTGTTTTACATTTGTACAGTTATTCAATGGCATTTACTAGTGGAGATATCAAATGTAAAACCATATGCCCAGCCGTCAAACTTGAAGGAGGAGCCAAAGTTAGTTTTTGTATCCTTTTTCCCTAGAAGTAACCACACATAAAATAAAAACTAATAGTTGGAGGCAGGAGCTCAAGGGATGTTAGAGCTTTTTGACCAGATACTAGTCAATGCCCAGAAAAAATGAAAAATGTCTTTCCGAAGATCATCCTTCTAAAGAAAGTGTGTTTATTACAGAACGTTAGCATCAGAGGAACTGTTGTGCCTGAGTAACGAGCCGTAAAATGTGGGGCTGAGCAATGTTTTCTGTTTCTCCTGCCCTCAGAAAGAGGGTGGCACCCTGACAATCTCTCTGCATGCGCCATTACCTAGGAAACGTGGACTGCTCTGTTGTGACAAGTTTCCAGTTCCAATTCCTCCTGTATGTCTGTAGATTTTACAGCCTCTATCCACAACAAAAACCATACATCTTCCTTTGAAAGTGCCACCTGGCTTCATGATGACTGACCTACCCTCTTCACTATTACTCTATTTCTTGTTACAATACTTGACCCTTCCTAAAGAAAAGTTGCAATCATCTGAAAGTCAACGCTAGCTAGATGACTTTATCACATCACAAATCAATAGGTTGAAGGAACATATCAGTACAGATATCCCTAAAAAAACACTACAAAAACCATATTTTCAACATATGTATGATAGCAAAGTCTATGTCCTATACCTGTTCATGATGTATTTTAATTCTAAGTGATGGCAGTGTAACCATGTAGACATTTTGTTTCTTTAGTATAACCTTTCTCTTTCTTTCCTTTTGATTCAACTGGCCTCCTCCAGCACCCCGACTCACTCAACACTGTCTCCCTTGCATTTCACTCCCTCAAGACCAAGAGGTTCTGGTCAGCATCAAATAATCTTAGAAACAAAGCCTTGTGTCTATTTGACACAATAACAGAGTTTCAGTCATACTAGAGATAACATCTAGGCTTCAGTTGCGTTTCAGCTCCAGATTCAGAAAAGTGGTAAAACCAGATGAAATGATGTCATGGCCAACATCAGGACCAGATATACAGATCCACTACCCCCTCTCCTAGCTCTGATCAATCAATAGAAACCATGACCCTGACCAAGACCCTAACTCCCTTAATGATTCTTCCCTGTTTAATCCATCCCTTAGAAACCATTGTGGAGACAAGTCTTTGAGCAGTAGCTCACCTTTGTCTCCAGGTGAGACTAATAAATTCTTTCTTTGCTAAAAATTTCTGTTCATGTCTTACTGAGTTTTGATGGGTGTAGGCAAACAGACCTCTTCAGTTTGGTAGCAGCAAATTAAAAATATTTCTGTTGAAAGGAGGGCCACTGTAGCAGATCTGGTCCAGATTTTACATATGCAAGCAAAACCTCATTTAGATATGACCATTGCAGTAAGGCTGTTCAGAATAAAACTTTGTGATTGTGTGTGCTTCTATCCAATTTCATGGACTCTGAGGAATACATACACTTTTTTTGAGAGTATTCTCTGCCAAAGGTAAGTTTATCTCCCCAAATGCCATAATGTCAAATGCTAGAATTAATTCATGTATGTGCCTGGAAACTTCTGAAATCAAACATGTCTGAATTCATCCCACATCACTGCACCTGGCAAAAGAAAAGAATATTTATTTTACCCAATCAAATGGGTAATAAGCAGGTAATATTTACTCTCAATATTAACCAACACTTTGCCCAATTCAAACATTTTAAGACTCAAATTCTTGATTTTCAATCATGTAAAACCTGACTGTCAGAGATCAACCAAAATGTTAGAACAATACTTCAGAGATATGCCTTGTGTTGTAGGAGTACATTGATATTCAAACCAGTTAATAAAATAATGGATATGTTAATTCTTACACAAAAATGGTGTTGTTAATTAGTCTCTTAAGACAGACCACTTTAACTGTAAAAATGTATGTGCATCTTCCCTGCAAGCCTTGCAGAATGCAAGATCAGTATCTAATGACTTTAGCATATGGTGGAGGTACAAACAGTATGTTGGAAGTTAACTCTTGGAACAGTGAAGAGCAAGCAATCACTGTGTACATAACTTTAAATTTTAAAGGAATACTAATTGGATAAGGATCTAATGAAGGGTGATTGATTGGCAGCAGCAGGGAAGGATATACCTGCTGTTCAAATATGAAGCCTAGTAGCTAAGTTGTCTAGGTCTAGTCTGTTTCATCAAAAGCTCCCAGAAGCAAAGAAAGAAAGAAAGGAAAGAAAGGAAAGAAAGGAAAGAAAGGAAAGAAAGGAAGGAAGGAAGGAAGGAAGGAAGGAAGGAAGGAAGAAAGAAAGAAAGAAAGAAAGAAAGAAAGAAAGAAAGAAAGAAAGAAAGAAAGAAAGAGAAAGAAAGAAAGAAAGAAGAAAGAAAGAAAGAAAGAAAGAAAGAAAGAAAGAAAGAAAGAAAGAAAGAAAGAAAGAAAGAAAGAAAGAAAGAAAGAAAGAAAGAAAGAAAAAGAAAGGGAGGGAGGGAGGGAGGGAGGGAGGAAGGCAGACAGGCAAGCCAGCCAACTGATAGAAGAAAGGTCAGTGTCATTTGCTTGACTAGGTAGCCTCAGTAGATTCCTTACACTCTGGCTAAGGGTACAGATGGAAGTAATGGCTAAGAAGACTTTTTGCAATACAGTGAAAAACTACAAACATTTGGTTTTTCAATGCATCCAGTTCTATTATCGTTGAAGTTATTATTATTATTATTATTTGCATTGTTATTAATTTAGACTGGATGATTCTAAGAAGTTCAAGGTAGAAAAAACATGTATGTGTGATGTGTAAATATAATGGAGAGAAAAAGAAACAGAAGGGGAGAGAGAGACAGAGAAAGTGGATAAAAGAAAATAGCGGAAAAATGATAGGAGTTGAGGAATCTTAGAATATATTCAAGGACTTAAAGAAGATTGCCAAAAAATGCCATTTGTTGGAGAGAAATTAATCAGTTCCCATTATTTAAACTTGGTTCCTATCCAATATTTACAGAAAAAAAAAACAACCTGTCATGACAAAGAAATGTGGAAAACTTATAATCACTAAAGAGATTACCCCCGTGAAGACAGGAAGACAATTTGTATTAGCTACAGAAGGAAAGCAAAAACAGCAGCGTTCTGTAATAGAAAGTCAATTTCTCAAGAAGACAAAAATTTATGAGTTGCAACACTCACACGAAAAAAGCACTGACCAGCAATGTATGAGTAAACTTGTCACATTTGTGTGGCTGTAACATCTGAATGAGCACATATTGTTATGTGGAGTTAGTAAATTTTTAAGTGAGTATACTGTACCAACAATACTTTAACCTGAAATCTCTTCCTCAATTGCACAGTAATTTGTCTCAACGAATAGTATCTTTTCTTGTGGAACTGATTCCCTGAAGAAAAATTTGAGTGGTTGTTATCTATGCGAATACACTTAAGATCAAAGGTACTTCTGGATATGTAAAAAACATCAGAAAACTCTAAGGAGTCATTTTCACTTTCAGTAAAAATTAGGCCACAATAATTAATCCTTCTTTTAGAGGCAAACTTGGTTGTGATTAAAGGTGACAAAAGAAAAAAAAAGTAGCTAGGGAAGTCTGGTTATTGAGTCATTTTAACACCTTTTATCCTCTTTTCTTACTTGTCCAAGAGAATGAGTTCTTTCTCTGCCAGCGAAGACTTGCTCTTATCCATAATATCGCTTTTGTCTTCAGAGTAGTCTGTGACTTTTAGAGCATGACAGCTTCATCAAAGTTTCTTAATTTTTTTTTTTTTTCTGCTTTCAAGAGCAGGGTTTCCTACTTCTAATCCGAAGTGAAACTCTACTACGTAACTGTGTCTGATTGAGTGGACACTGTGATCCCACTTGAGTTAGAAATCTATCCTTTTCTTCTTTCCCTACCAGATACAGATACTGGAATTGAATGGCTTATTTTTAGGAATAAAGAAAAATACAAAAAAAAATGCAGAAATGGATGAGAGGCATGAGGATTTCATACTTCATAACATGATTTATCCATTGTACAGGCCTTTTAATTCCCTTGTAAATACTCAAGAATTTTCCACATAGCACTAATCTGGGTCCAGCTTTTCTGCTATGAACTCCACAGCCCTTGTTCTAAACATTACCTTCCCAGTCCAGAATTCCTTTTCTTTCATGGTAACTTCCAAACTACAGTGCAGTGAAGAGTTAATTTAGCATGCCTGAGTTGGCAAAATTCTGTACATTTGAAAAGTCTTCAGCTTTTGCCCTTTGCCAGCTCCTGGGAGATAACCTCTGAGCCCTTAGAACATTCTGACTCATAAAAGAGTTTTGCCTACCTGAGGTTTTGAGCCATGGCAGCTAGGTTATATTAATAATGTGATTACGGTTAATACATGTTTTTATTCACTTGAGTCCTGGGCCATGCTCTACCAGCAGCTAATGTTAATAACACAGGGACTCTGTGTGACTCTATTGAGAGAAGACAACTGTAAGCTTGTGCCTGGTTTCTCCTGAACTCTGCCTTATGAACTTCCTTCTTTGTTGATTTTAATAGGCATCCTTTTCCTGTAATAAAGTCTAACCTCAAGAACAACAGTTTCTTCTGGTTCCTTTGAGTCCTTGTAGAAAATCATTAAGTGTGGGCTTAAGGACCCCCAACACAATGACATTCTTTTCTATAAAGACGAGCTTGGTCTTGGCCAACACAGTTCATTCCCTAAGGTCCCCTTAACCTTTGAGTCTCATGGAAGAAAACAGGGTTCCAACATTTTTTTTTTCAGTAAGTTCTTGGGCTTCTTATTCAACTGGGCCTTAGTTAGCTACACACCAAGGTTAAGAACAGAGAAGAAGCAACCAAAATAAAGGAATGTGTTACTTTATGCCCCATGGCCCCTATGTTAACATATACAAGAAAAAAATGCTCAGATAAATTTTCCTATAACAAAAATTGGGTGCCCCAAAGTGACTGCCTATCTCTACTTATGAAAGTGGCTGATAATTTTTTTAAATAATGCAATTTTATTCTGAATTCAAATGCTTTAAAAACATTAAAGTAGATGTAATTCATAATCCACTGTCGGTTCTCCCTTTTCTCCCACATTTGTTCTCCTATACATTCACAGAAGCCAAATTTCCAGAATGCTTTTCCTGTATAATAATAATAATAATTTTTTTACCTCATTATGTGCGTGCTTTACATAGTAATTACTGTTAAGATCCAGAAAACAACTTCAAATCACCAGAGATATAATAATCATGGAAAAGAGACCAGTTATTCAAAAGCTGCTACAGAGTTTGTAAGTTTTGCTGAAATCATGCATGGTCTTATGATTGCTCAACTATAACACCTCTTTGAGGCCAAGTTTCTTCTGTTCATGTATCAGGTTTATACAGCCACATATTTTTGTGTAACAAATTATCCCACACTTAACAGTATAGACAAAACCGCTTACTATCCCATTGTTTCTGTAGCACAGATTATGTGATGAGGGCCCTGGATTGCAGTCTCTCAGGCTGCCAAGTGTTGCCCAGAACTGGAATCATCTTAAGACTCAATGAAAGAAGTAATTTTTTCAAGGTCTCTTAGGTGGTTGGTAGCAGAATTCAGTTCCTGGTAGGTTGTTAGACTGAGGGTCTGTTACTCGCTGGCAATTGGACAGAGGCTTCCCTAACTTTTTTTCCATGTGGTCTTCCTTATAGGATAACTTGAGCCATGTCAGTTAGCTTCACCAAACTGACCAATCAGAGAAAGAGAGAGAGAGAGAGAGAGAGAGAGAGAGAGAGAATGCATGCTATAACCCTTCATAACAGAACCTAGGTAGTAATATTCCATTACTATTGTATTGATTAGAGGCATCATATTAGATCCAACCCATGCACAAGAGGAGGGGATCGCACACAAGCCTGAGGGATCACTGGGTCCGATTTAAAAGATGTTTACCATGCAAATACAAATTCTTACTGTTTTTCTTCATTCTTTGAATATTACCACAATTGACTCATTCTTTCAGAGTTCTACTCCCATGAGTTTCCCTTTACCTATTTATACATGTACACATTCATGTATTTATTAAAATTACATTGTTATTTATTGAACATCTCCTATGTATCAAGTTTAGAGATGGAAGTCAAGAAGACACAGTGGGATGTGGCCCAGGTCTTACTACAGAGAAAACCTCTAAATAGATATCTGTATACATAATAAAAATTAAACATGAGTAATAGTTTTCAAAAAGTTTTAACAAGTAATCCCAGATGGTATTTGAATTAATATTGGAGCCCTAATATAGGACTCCAAAAATATCAACCAATCACTCAAAATATAAAGATGTTTTTGTCCCAGAGAATATAAAGAAATATCAATAAAAATATAATAATAGTTCTTGCTGCAATTTACTTACTGCTAGTACTAAACTTTTAATTTTCAGTGGAGAATGGACTATACTTATCATCCTCTTAAAACCATACCCAAGTAGACAGTAATGCTATTTGCTAGAGCCAAAAAGTGAAAATAATTCAAATCTCTGCCAGCAGATAAACAGATAAACAAATTGTGGCATATGCATGCAGTAGTATATTATGCAGCAATGAAAATGAAAGGAGGGCTGATGCTGTAATGTGTATGGGACTCAAAAACATTATCACTGAAAGAAGCCAGACGCAAAAGCTCATGTACCGAATGATTCTATTTGCGTGCAGTATCCAGAACAGGAAAATCTATACGCACGAAAAGCAGACTGGTGGTTTCCAGGGGCTGGGGGAAGGGGCGATATGGGGGGACTGTGTCATCAGGACAGGGTTTCATTCTGTGGTGATGACGATGTTTTGGAACTAGACAGAAATAATAGTTGCACAGCATTGTGAATGTACTAAATATCACTACCTTTTTCACTTAAAAATGTATAATTTTTAATCAGAATTTTACATTGGTTTTAAAAATGAAGAGGGGAGCCCTGGCTGGTATAACTCAGTGGATTGAGCATCAGCCTGTGAAACAAAGGGCCGCCAGTTCGATTCCCCAGTCAGGGCACACTCCTGGGTTGCGGGCCAGGTCCCCAGTAGGGGGTGCATGAGAGGAAACCACACATTGATGTTTCTCTCCCTCTTTTCTTCCCTTCCCCTCTGTCTAAAAATAAAATAAATAAAATCCTTAAAAAATAAAAATGAAGAGGAGAAAGGGAAGAGGAAAAAGAAACATACCCAAGTAGGATATTTCTTTTTTAAGGGTGCTTGATTCTCAAAAGATAAACAGCTGAAACAGCAAGCTATAAGAATTATTTTAGTTTCCTTTTTCTTCATATGGAAGATTTTCAACTCTGAGACCCTTTAACCTGGAAGATTAAGAATATCTTGTTCCTCAAAGTGGATCCCAGATTACAATACTCTCTTCTAACAATTTCTGGATTAAAAAAAAAAATTGCTTATCAAATGTTCTTCAGTTTAGTGTCCTTGGTGCCACGGCCTCCTGTCTCTAACTCCACTTCATCTAGTATTGTCTGTGAAACTCAAATGATTCCTTTAAAATCACAATTAATAATCATTTCATACTGATTAATTTATTCATTAGATTTTTGTGTTATTAACAAATATCCTCAAAGCTGTTCATGAAGCGGTTAACCAAACAGAGCCCCTGCCCTCTCAGTTTTCATATTACATTGGAGGAATCAGAAAATAAACAATCAGCAAGTAAATCAGTAATGTGTTATGAAGAAATTAAAACTCGGTAATAGAAAAGAGAATGTGTGACCAACAACATTAAACACAGTGTTTGGTCAAGTTTCTCTGATGAGGCGCTATCTGCATAATAATAGGAATGACGAGAGACTCAAATGTGCAAAGAACCAGGGGGGAGAGTATTCCGGGCAGGCAGAAGAGAAAACCTAAGTATTGTGACCAAAGAGGAGCTTGGCCTGTCTCGGGGATAAAAAGGAGGACAGAGTGACTAGAAACTGATGAAAGAAAAAAAAATGTAGAAGACAAGGATAGAGAATAAATAGAAACCAGGTCCTATAGGGCAGGTTCAGAAGGAGTAGTTTTAGTTGAACTGTTAATTTCCATAAAAACTACATGCAGGGCTGCGGATTAATTAAGGATTTAGTTAAACCTTATTGTTCCGTTGTACTCTATAGGGTCTAGAAAGAGAAAAATAAGGCAAGGAAGAGCATGTTTTAGATACCTGCTTTGTGCAAAAAGAGAATTCGACTTATGACTGGCCCTAGATAACTACTTTGGGAAAGAGCAGTATAAACTGAATTAGGTATCATGGATTTCCTTCTCTATATAACTTTCATTTGTTTCACCCTACCTTTTCACTGGTCTCATTTATTCCATTTCATTTTCCATTTTAATGTCCCACGCTACACTTCAGTCAAACTTCCCAGCCCACAGGGCTTTGTTTGCTGAGTTTCATTTGGGCAATATATTTTAGAGAATGAAAGACAGTTCATTTAAGAGAGCAGCCCCTAAATGTTCTTGCTGACCAAATCGGCTGTTTTTACAGAGTGGGCACTCTTATCAGAAAGTTCAAGTCCTCTGCTTTCAACCAGCTTAAAAAAAAAAATTGGTCATTACACGTAGGACCATTCTTATCACTTCTCCAGGGCAAATTTTACTCTCAAGGCACTTTACTGAAAATCTCCATTCCCGCCAAGGGCCATAAACACCTACCACATAGGGTAAGGGACTCGAAGTGTGATACAGGAAGGACGGTGTCCAGAAATAAAGGAACGCTCTTCACAAACGCCAGCCACGGCTCTGACTTGGGGCCACTGGATCGTTTCTCTCAAAAGGGGGAAATTCGTGTATTTATTTTAAAAAAACAGAACATTTTGGTGTGTTTTTAAAATGGATTTTAAAGTGGCTGTGTGGGTGACTATCTTGACAGCATGCGGCAGATAAGGATTGTCAGTTTGAGGTTTGACTTCGATACAGGCAGGCTCTTATTTCTTTGCAGTAATAGTTTAGGAAATCATAAACCATCTGTAGAATTTAATTTTTATTCGTTGTTTTCATAACAAATATATTGCACGACTGTTTGCTTACTGTTTGTGAAATAATTCAAACAGTATGCAAATGAATGGATTTAAGAGTTAAAGCCTGTTTTCCCTACAATACTCACCTAATAAGCCTGCTATCCTCTCCAGGGGCAGCCATTAGTAACAATTTAATGTTTTTTTCCTCATTCTTTTCATATAAACCTACAAAAGCATTTAAACACATACACCCACACACATATACACTATTTTATGTTATTATTTTTGAACATAATTGGAAAGGTTGTCTGTTTCATAAGAGCATATTATAAAGATCTATCTGTGAAAGTAAATATAAACCAGCTTCATCCTTTTAAAACTTTGCTTGAATTGTCAGGTTTGAATATTACGATTTTTAGTTTGTTAATTAATTAATCTTCTATTGATAAACATAAAAATGTTTTAAATTTTTCTTCTTGCAAGGCTTTTTTACATTATGATTTTATATCATTGTTCTCTCTAAATAAAATTCAACACTGAGCCCAAACTCCTCATCATAGCCACACCTAGAATTTTACTCTAAATTTCTAATTCAGTGTAAGTAATATGATACTATACACTGTACAGAAATTCCACATAACAAATCTTCTAAAATACATTATCCATTATTGATACATGTTCAAATGTAAAGATCCTATTGTAGTATACCTGCATTTAGATTATTTTTCCTAAATATGTTTACTCTAAATAATTTTTGCTAATGTCTTATGAATGTTATGATGTGAGTTGAAAACAATGTGCAAGATCTTTCCTATGAGAACTATTTTGCTCCCAAAGAAGTTGGACCCAGGGAAGCACACACCAAGGCACATCATAATTACATTACTCAAGATTAAAGATAAGGAGAGAATCTTAAAAGCAGCAAGAGAAAAGGAGACAGTTACCTACAAATTAGTTCCCATAAGACAATCAGCTGATTTCTCAAAAGAAACCTTACAGGCAAGAAAGGGCTGGAAAGAAGTATCCAAAGTCATGAAAGGCAAGGGCCTACAGCCAAGATTACTCTCTCCCGCAAAGCTATCATTCAGAATGGAAGGGCTGATAAAGTGCTTCCCAGATAAAGTAAATTTAAAGGAGTTCACCATCACCAAGCCCTGATTACATGAAATGTTAAAGAGACTTATCTAAGAAAAAAAAAAGATCAAAACTATGAACAGTAAAATGACAGCAAACTCACAACTATCAACAACTGAACCTAAAAAATAAAAACAAAAACAAACTAAGCAAACTGCTAGAACAGGAACAGAATCACAGGAATGGAGATCACATGGAGGGTTATCAGCGGGGAGGGGGAGGGCAGAGAATGGGGAAAAAGGTACAGGGAAGAAGAAGCATAAATGGAAGGTACAAAATAGACAGGGGAAGGTTAAGTCGTATAAGAAGGGGAGAAGCCAAAGAAATTATACGTATAATCATGGACAAGAGCTAAGGGAGGGCACGCTGGTGGGGGTGGGGTGCAAGGCAGAGGGGAATATAGGGGAGAAAAAAATGGGACAATTGTAATAACATAATCAATTAAATATATTTAAAAAAACTGTTTTTGCTTCTGTTACTATAATATCTGGGAGATGGGAGATACTGGGCAGCTCTATAAAATGAGAGAACACTATGCTCAACTTAGCAGCAAATGGAAAGATTAACCAAACATTTGCCAGATAAACGCTAGGTCACCTATATAAATAAGTAAATCCAATTACTTATGAAAGTAAGAAGACTAAACAATTAATACTCCAGAACGGAAAGGGAAACCTCCCATACTTCCCTATTCTAGTTTCCAGAAGGTTAATCTTGGGGGTTCCCCCCCCCAGGGGTCTAGCCTGATGCAAAGCAAAGACATCAACGTATTATCTCCCAATAATAGTATGGAATAGCAGCCAAAGTCACAGCAATAATAGTAACAGTAATAAGTATATATAGAAAATTATACATTATATTTTATAACTTTTATTAGATATTTAAAATATAGAAAAGTAAAGGGAGATAAAGCATTCTATAACTGTGTATCTAAGGCTGTTTGGTTGTCATTTTTCAACATTGAATGTCAGAAATATATTCAGACTATACAACGACGTTCAGAAAAATATAAAATAAAAGGCAAAAGCATCATCTCTCTCCCTTATCCCCAGCTTCCCTGTGCCCACAAAGACCACCCGTAAGAGAAATTTTTTTGTTATTTTTTTAAGAAAAACATATAATTGTAAACAAATACATTTACCCATGTATACATAAACATGCACACATACAAATATATAATTAAGTGTATGTGTATATGTGTGTATATAGTATCCTTTTGTTAGCACAGCAAATACCATAAATTTACACAAGAAAATCTTAAACTTCTGCAATGTATTATCTTAGAGCTCCTTCCACTAAGAACTGGTATGAATGCACCTCACAATTGTTTCTTTATTAAAAATACTTTCTTTTTATAGAAACATAATTAAAATAAACTGCACAGATTCTAAGAATACAACTCAACTAATTTTACATATGTACGATATTTATTCATGTAACCACCAGCCAGATTTCTGAAATCCCAAAACTTTCTGTAGCCTCTCTTCACTCAAATGGCCCCTCAAAATTAACCACACATTTGATTGCCATCTAGCTATATTTGTGTTTCTTGAACTCCATGTAGAGAGTATCATCCAGTATGCATCTTTTTATGTCTGATATCTTTTGCTCAATATTTTGTTTCTTAAATTCAGCCATATTTTAATATGTAACAGAAATTTATTCTTGTTTATCACAATGTATTGTTATTCCTTTGTATAAATATATAGCAATTTAATTATATACTATAATATTAATAAATATATTAGGGTTTTTCCAGTAGCTAACTATTATGAATGAAATTACTGTTAAGTTATTTTGTTTATGTCTTTCAGTGGACACAAAAAACTAATATACATATGTTATAGTATATATTATATATAACATATAGTATATATAATTAACACATATACATCCCTCCAAACTGGATTTATCTCTGAAGGGCGGGTCCCTTGTTGTACAGGCTTCCCTTGTTACGTGAGTGTTCTAGGAACCCATCTGCATCACTGTACCAGGGGGAGTTGTTGTGAGAGTGTGCATTTGGCTTCAGCGAAATTTCTTTGAAGACACTTTCAGTGCATTTGTGCATTTCATGATGGGTGATTTACAAGCGCACCTGCCCACACGCTGAGAGTTCAGCAGTTTTTGACCAAGCATAGCATGACCCCGGTGCCCAGCCCTCCCTAGTCACCCAATCTCGCCCAAGACACATTCTTTGGTTTCCCCAGATGAAAAAACCCTCAAAGGGAAACATTTTGCTGATGTGGAAGAGGTGAGACAAAAAATTGCAAAAGCACTAAAAGGCATCAAAATCAACAAGTTCAAAAGCTGTTTTGAGCAGTGGGAAAAGGTCTTGATAGGTAAATTGCAACAAATGGAGACTACTTTGAAGGTGACTGAAGTTTAAAAATGTAAGAATAAATACACAATTTTTATAAATAAACTCCGGTTTTTGGGGGGTTCCCCCTCATATATATTGATGTATATGAATGCCTGGTTTATGGGTTATACATATGCCTAACTTGAGGAATTATGGTCAGTTTTCTAAAATGGTTATAGCAATTTACATTTCTTTTATATTGTTATTGCAATATATGTGATACCATACCCATTCTTTTACTATTTCTTAGCTCTCTGTTGCTTCTCATATCTCATGATTTCCTTTTGAGTATATTTATCTGTTTCAGGAACACATATTTTAGTAATCCCTCTAAGAGAGAAACTGAGTAGTAAACTTCCTGATTCCTTGTATTTCTCAAAAGAGAAATATAATTCTAAAGTGAGAGTAATTTTTCTTCAGTAAATGCATACTAAAAATCAATATGAAGTAATTGTATGCGTGAATCTGACAATGATTTTGTAGCAAGAAGATATTTAAAATTTCTGCAACAACATATAAAAAGAGAAACACCCAATTTTAGAAAGTGGGCAAAGCTTGAGAATGAGTCCTCCAGAAAGATAATATACAACACATCCAATAAGAAAAGAGCATTAAATTAAATTATATTAAATTACAGTCACAATGTTATACTTGTTCATATCCATTAGACTAATTCCAGTTGAAAATCTGTCAGTACTGCCCTGGCCAGTGTGGCTCAGTTGACTGGAACGTTGCCCCACAAACCAAAATGTTGAAGATTCGATTCCCCGTCCGGGCTCATGCCTGGGTTGTGGGTTTAGATCCCCATCAGGGCACCACTGAGAGGCAACTGATTGATGTTTCCCTCTCTCTCTTTCTCCCTCCCTTCCTCTCTCTATAAAATCAATAAGCATGTCCCTGGGTGAGGATAAAAAAATTATCAGTACCAAACGTTTGTAAGGATGTGCAGTCAGTTGGAATTCTTATATGCTGATGTGAGAATACAGAAGTGTACTACCCCTTTGTAAAACAGTTTAGAAGGCTCTCAAATAGTTAACTGTAATTTACCAAAGGACTTAGCATTCTACCCTCAGAAAAATAAAAACATATTCCCACACAAAGATATGTATTTGAAGATTCCTAGCAGTTTAATATATGATAATGAAAAGCTGAAAACCTCAATGCTCCTATAGAGGTAAATACATCAGCAATTTACTGGGAACAAACTCCTAACATGTGCAACATAAATACTCAAATCTTCACACTGAGTAAATGAAGCCAGGACAGAAGACCATATAGTGTATGAGTCTGTTATATAAAATTCTTTAAAATGCACATTAACCTCTAGTGGTATAAAGAGACCTAATGGATTCCTCAGAGGCAGGGTGGAGAAGGTGATGAATGCAAAAGCCACAGGAAAACTTTGGGAGGTGACAGAAATATCCTGTGTCCTGATAAAGAAGGTAGTTTCACAAAGTATAAATTCATTGGACCTCAATGACTGCACACCCTAATCATCCAGTGTACTGTATGTGAACTATACTTCAATAAATTAGGTTAAAAACGGAGGTTAGGAAGACATTACATTAACACAAATGAGGAACAGATGCAGAGAAACAGTTGAGCTTTCTCTTTCAAATCATGAGAAAAGATTTAAAACAAATTTATGTCAATAAATTTGAAAACTTCAATGACGTAATCTATTCCCTAGAAAAATATACAGGAAATATTGAAATGAGATGGCAATTCATCTGAGTCTGAATCAAAAATGTCACCTCCGATCCACTATACCAAATGAGTACTTGGTTTAAAAGCCTTAATTTGCAGTAGATACCACTACAACTGGGAACTAAACTGAAATAACTACAAAGGAAGCAGAATCGGGCTAACAGATGAAAAGAAACTGGATGAGACAAACACAGAAACACATTGTAGTCATAGACATATAAATATTACTAGTGGGAAACTACTGGAATCCTATGTATATGTGTGCATGCTTGTGTGTATGTATAAGTCTTTTTGCGAAGACTTACTTTTCCAAGAGCTCAACATTGTTTAATTCAATGCTGACAGTGACCCTGTGTATTAGTTTGTTAGAACTGCTATAACAAGCCACACAATCTGAGTGGCCCAAACAATGTGAATTTATTCTCTCACAGCTCTGGAGGTTTGTTTAAAATCAAGTTGCAGCAGGGTCTTACTCCCCCTAGAGGCTGTCGGGGAGAATACATTCTTTGCTGTTCTGGCTCTGGTAGCTCTCCGTGTTCCTTAACTCCAAGAGCTATTACTCCAGGATTTGCCTCTATGGTCACATTGCTTCTTCCTCTTCTTCTTGTATCAGATTTTCCTTCCCCACGCTCCTATAACAACACCTGTCATTGAATTTAGGGCTAATCCAAACAATCCAGAATGATCTCATCTCAAAGCCTTACTTTACATTTTCAAAGACTTTTTTTTCCAAATAAGGTAACATTCACAGGTTCCAGGGATTAGAAGGTAGACATACCTTTTGGGAAACTGCCATTCTACCCAGTAATGCAGTTACCTTCTGTAAGTACCACTGCTTTATCGAGGGTGAAGCTGAAGTTTATGGGGGTTAAGTGACTTAAAAGAAAGATTTCACAGCATTTCTGTGTCAAAATCAGGTTTAAAGTCTGCCTTTGCTAAGCTCCAAAGCTCTTACATGAAATGCCCCCAAGGGGCACTAACCAGCAATAGCCCCAGTGTGTGTTGTGTGCGTGTGTGTGAGCAGAAGATGGTTCCACGCCACTAAACAATTCTGGGCCACCAGCTGGGTGTCCTACAATCCAATTCAATTCTGATACTATATACCTGGACACAGTGTCATACCCCGCATATTATGGGCTCAGTCCTATAAAACTGCCTCACACTTCCAAGGTCAATCGCAAGTGCAGGTTGTTTCCGGTACTTTTAACTGAACTACTACATTTTGGAAGTTCGATGACCCTCCTCCTTGGGTTTGATTAATTTACTAGAACAGCTTACAGAATCCAGAGAAACGTTTTACCTATTAGATTTCTGGCTTGTTATAACAGGATATAACTTAGAAACAGTCAGCTGAAAGGGTTACACAAAACAGGATACAAAGCTTTTCAAGACCCAGCCCTTTGGGTTTTTCCAGAGGCCTCACTACATAGGTATGATTGATTAAGTCGCTGGCCATTGGCGATTAATTTAACCTGCAGTTTAGAAGATATTGTCCACCTTAGGCATTTGAAGAAACAAGAATTTTCACTACTGCTTTTGTATTTTTTCCTTTCACTGTGTCTCCTCCTTGAACCATTGCTATGCTGAGTGATTACTTGCTGTTGTAATTCACATTTAAGTCTAACAGCTTATTTTCATACACGGATATTCAAAGGAAACATTCTGGAAGAATGATTCTGTGTCTTTGTTTACAATTCTTTCATCAACAATTTTGGTTTAATGGGTGGAAAAATACATAAACTTGAGAGAGAGAGAGAGAGAGAGAGAGAGAGAGAGAGAGAGAGAGACCCAAAGGAGCAGCGGGTGAAACCCAGGGTTAATAACAGAGGGCGGTGAATTAAAGCGTGTCATGTAATGAGTACGCGAAATGCAATCAGCAAAGCAAAACAAAAGGAGCACAATTTCAGGTACATTATCAACATACCAGTAACTGGAGGGTGGGTACAAAAATATCATATCATGTAATCAACAACACAAAACACAAAGCATTCTTTCCGTTATTTTTGAAAACCCCACCATCCTTCTAAGATTGGCATTCCGGTAACACTGAAGTATGTCACGGACCCCTAGCCTGTGTATCCGACTCGGCCCTCTCTCCCTGCCTGTCCCTGCGCCATGCAGTGCATGCAAGCATTCTGTGAGGCCGCCACCTTCCTGCATTCTGCAAGGTTGTTCCCCTCTTACGGCCTCCAAATGTTTGAAGTTTCTGTCATTCCTCTTGACTCCTCACCTGGTTGGCAGGCAAGGCACAAGGTTCATTCTCTCTGATTCTTCTTATCGCTACATTTAGCATATGGAATTCTTTCAATTTTTTTTGTTTCTTGATTTTAGAGAGAGGGAAACAGAGAGAGAGCGCAACATCAATTTGTTAACGTATTTAGGCATTCATTGGTTGCTTCTTGTATGTGCCCTGACCAGGATTGGACCTGCAACCTTGGTATGTCAGGGGGATGCTCTAAACAACTGAGCTCCTGGGCAGGGCTGGCCTATGGACTTTTTATCAAACATGGGTTAGACAGTCTTTGATATCTATAGTGATGGGGAAAAATATAATTTTCTGAATCCTGCAGGGTTTAGGACGGTGAATCCCACTAGTTCAAATTGTATTTCAAGTTACATTTTGCACTAAAAACTATTGTCATGCCATTAGTATCAAAAGTCAACTTAAAACCCCAAATAGCTATGGTGATGTTTCCGAGGGTATATATATTTGTAAAAATTCACTGGACTACGCACTTAAAAGAGGTTATTATATTGTAATATATAAATGATACCTTATGAAGTTCATTTTCAAAAATCTCAAAATTTAATAAGTAACTGTCTATTTCTTTGGCAATTTCTGTCAGGCAATTAGCACAAATTACTCTAAGCACTGTCTTATCTATGACATGTAGTAAATGAGATAAGAAGATGTAAGAAGGGGGAAAACTCAAAATAGTATCTTATGCAATAATAGTAATAATAACAGAGGTGAAAACTAATATTTATAAGATTCTTAATGTGCATCAGAAAACACAGAAGTTATATCTATTAATCCTTCCTATAATCTAAAAAGGGTATACAATTAGTTTGATTTCCCAGATTAAAGAGTTGGAGATTAGGACATGAAGAACATAAGATCATACAGCTTGTTTCAGGAAAGGAGCAATTGAAAAGCAGTCTAACTTCCAAGTGTGTACTACCTTATGCAAATATTTAAAATTATTTTTTTCTGGTCAAAGCAATGTTCATAGCACAAATGAAAAGTACAGGGAAATTGTTAGGATGATGATGATAGTGATTATGACAACATGATTAGGATATGATGATTCCACCAATTTTTAACATGGATGCCAGTAATTCTTAGTGTCTAATGTGCATGACCCATTTACTGCTTTCAAAAACCTATAACAAAGTTATTGTTCTTATCTCAATATTTAAAATGAGAAAACTATGGCTCAGGGAAGATAAATAACAGGCCTAAAACATACTACAAGTTAGACAAGAATATGAGTTTGCTTGGCTCAGAGCTCACTCGGTCCCTTTGACTTAATCCTTTCAATAGCTTGTTTTTCTTTCTCGTTTTAAAATAAGTGCATCAGTTCTATTGTTACCATGTCTGAATTTACATACTGAGTAATGTAGCAATATTCCATTATTGTTATTCATTTGGGATTGTTAACTAAATAATAACTGTCACCGCTTTTTCAAGAAAAGTACATGCTGTCATCTTGCACAAAGATAGGCGCTGATAAAATGGAAAACAAAATAGAACTAACCCGTTTTTGAACTTTGGTTTGTGTCAGTGTATTCAAATTTGTGTGCACACTTAGCTATCTACTTCACATTGTCATCTCTCTTTATCAGTAGATTTGTTCAACTTACACATTATTGATTGTTCTAAGATGACATATGAAGATAGGATGAAAAGCAGGTAGAAAAGAACAGTAACTTTTATAGCTGGTTTCCTTTGCTCCCTCCTTGCTACCAGTTAAAAATAATGTATTACAACTACTTCCTGAATCCACCAATGCGCAGAAAAATTCGCAAGCAATTATTTACTAGTGACCCATGAGTTTCAGTACTAAGTGCGTAAATACATTGCTGTACAAATTCAAAAGGCTCAGGAAAAAGGGGAAATGTTAGGCTTATGCAGCAACTCCAGTCATGGCATTCAGAGCCTTGTGAGGAATCTATTCTGGTAGCAAAGAAGTGTCGGTCAGTGTTTGAAGGTCATAATCATATGAAATAAACAGGAATCAACTATTGGAACCTTAGGTTGGACCTATGTATTTTGGACTAAGGAATTAAGAAGCTCTTGAGGGTAAAACAAGAATTTTTTTTTTTTTTAAAGAAAGAATGAAAGGAAGAAAAGCTCAAGAAATACAAGATGAGCTTTGATGATTGCCTGGCAGGCATGAAGCTAGAGGCAGTGGTAAAGCTCCATTTAAAGGTTGTATTTTCAGAGTTATTTGCTTCAGTACTGCTTAACACTGTAATTTTATTAGCCACTGGACTGAGAGAAAGATGACTTCAGCAACTCAATGTAAACTGAATGAGTTTTAGCAACTCCCATGAAAAGTCACTGCATTCTCAATGACATGCTGCCACATACCACATCAGAGAGAAAAATAATTTTGCTTTAGGAAGAAAATCATTCTCACCCAAGAATATTTTGTATTTGCGTATTACTGGGAAGATCTTTATAGCCTCAAAGATTAAGACTCTTTTATTCCTCTATTAGTTTTACAATGATTTGAACCCTAACAAGTTTTACACAACTCAATATTTTCTTCAAAATGTGAAAACTCACAGGAAAAAATAATTTGCCTAGCTACTACTATTAGTATAAAATATATCAACTGTGTAAGAGCATTCGTCTACAGGTTTAAATTATTATTTATTTAAAATAAGTTTCATATATTAAAAAAATGAATTCTATTTAAGAACTCAAGTGAAGCGGTGATTTGGAATAGTGAATTTGGTCAAATATTAGTTGCAACAACTGGACAATGTAGAGTTGATCCTTTTATTCCAGGATATATAAATTAAACAGTTCCCAGAAATATCTGTATTAAGTTGCATCACTGCTTTTGAAATTAAAAAAGAATATCCAAGGTAAATTAGAATTATAGGTTTATCAAAGTTGACACATTTTTCTTCTTCATCAGGTTATAGCATTATGTAATGAAGCTATTAACATACAGTAACAGGGGCGACTGGCTGGGGGCATGTGAGACAAGGTGAGAAGATGGTAAATTCCTGTTTCCATTTACCCAGTCAACATTTCACTGCCCAATAGGTACACATAGAAACTAGGATATATGGTTGGAACATTTAGATGAAACTGCATCATGTCCAGCAATTTGCAACAACTGCCTGAGCCATCAAATTCAACAGTGCATTCTATATGCCATTGTACAGGTGTATGTCAGTGATTCAGTGATTTAAATATATATATATATATCTTTATATACATAAATATAGATATACCATGACTCACTTAAGTTGTGGAGCATTAAACTTATGAGGCCCCGCGGGCCATAGAAAGAAACTATACTTTATTGCTTTCTCTTGCAAGGTTTTCTTTATTTATGCCTTTCTTTTCTTTCAGATGGGGGAAAAAAAATGTGAAAGTCAACCACAATGGTCTCAGGGCTGTGGAACCCTCATATTGCTTTTAAATCTTTCTAAATAACAAAAGATTGGTACTTCTCAAGCAAAAATAGCACTTCAATAAATACTCAAGAAGAATAAAAATATGTATCCCCATCAAATTACTGTCTTAAACTGAAGTGGTATTTTCTTCTCCATGTAATTACCTTCAATAGTCTAATGAGCAAAATGTAACAAATGATAGGCAGCACTTTTTTCTTATGTATAGTTAGACATCTTTTTCTATTTCTTTTGATTTGTTTTAATAGGGGGGAAAAAGCCTGTCTCATAAATGCAATTTTGCAATTTCACTAGTTCCAGTTTCTTGTTTTGCTTTATTATAACGAATAAATTTGAAAAAGGATATATGTCCCGATAATGGAATATGTTCATACTTAATTACTTGGTGAAATTATTTTGAAGACATAATGCTACTGACAAATACAGAGGTGTCCTGCTTCATGAGGTAATTAATAGTGTTGTTTATTGTTCTATACGTTTTCTCTTTTGTCAGACATAATTTGTTAAGTAAATTAGAAACTAAAATGCATATGGACTTTACAGATAACAAATAATAAAGTATTATCAAGGATTTAATGATACAGAAATAGCTCTGGGAAAAAATAGTACTCTGATGCAAATAGTTGCCATGGTGATAGCTTGAAATCACTAACTGGTTTTTAAAAAGAATATATTTTAAGAACATGTGAACTTTACTAATATTTTAAAAATCTAGACTATACCAGATATATCCCCTCCTCCAAAAAGACCACTTAGCTTTATTTTTCCAAGTTTTCACATTTCTATAATATTTTATATCAATTATCTGAATATTGAGTTGTTTCACAAGTGGAAATGTTTACTCACAAGTATGAAACCATATAAAATGGTAGAAAAGATTTATGTATTACGTGGGTATTGAACTATATCACTGCATTTCATTACCCAAACCAAGGCTGTATGATTATACATACTTATATCACACACACACACACACACACACACACACACACACACACACACAATGTAATTGATCATAAGCAGAAAAACAGACTGTGTCAAAATCAAGGTTAATTATTAGAAATGCCTACCAAATTATAAAAACATAATTAAAAGCTCAACAAAGTATTTAGTTTCACAAATATATTAGATACAATAAGAATGTTACATGAGAAAATCATTGTTCAGATTATGCCATTTACCCCATCTTCATTTCCATAATATATTGAATGCCTGCAGTATGTAAGTTTTTTAAGAATATTTCCCTATAATATGTAACGTTTAAAGCAGTAGAAGATATACTATTCAAACCTAATAAATCAATTACACATGTGGGGATACAAATTCTAGTGTTGAAAAGCAAGTGTTATCTATGAAGAAGAAGAATAGGTAAAGAGCGACCATTATTACTTTTCATAATGCAGGGCATTACTTTATATATCAAAGGACTGTTGGAAAGGTTATCTAAGAATGCTACCATACATAGAGGAATGGTTGAAGGACTATGATAAATAGGTTAAATTAATATGATGTCATGGATGTGGTCATATATATTGGTGCTTGGAAGGTTTTCAGTAAAAACTTTTTGAAAGATAAAATTCATGAGAGAATACTCAACCTCCACATTCATTTGCATTTATTTACAAACTCCCCTACTCAAGTTTACTCTGAATGAGATGAAAAAAACTATGAAGTGTTTTGGGCTGAGGAATGTCATCTGACATATTTTAGATGATTCACTCTGGCTGCTGTATTAAATAATTCATTTGAGAGATGATAGAGCCTTCAACCATAGTGATAGGGGTAGAGGCTATAAAGATGGTTTGAAATCTAAATATCTGACAAAGATATATATGACATGATTTGTTGACTATTCATAAAATGTAGGATGTGTGAGAAAAACATCAAGAATAAGTCTGTACCTGTCAGGGCAACTCTAAGAATGAAATAGCTATTAATTTACATAAAAGAGGGTAGGAGAAGGAGGTTATAATGGGATTGGGGAAAGGCTAGGTTTAACTTTAGACATGTGTAGTATGAGACACATTATACATGAAAGTGGAAAGTTGAGCAGATAGCTGGATATAAGAATCTAAAATTTAGGGAACTAATCAGAGTTGGAAATATAAATTGGGATTTGTCAGTGCATTGATGGCATATAAAACTATTAGATGAGATGAAATTGCCAAGGGAACACATTTTGATTTTAAAAAATAACAAAAAGCTCAAGGATTAAGCCTTATAGAGTTTGGGAGATGATTAGTGACAAGAAGAAGTCATGAAGGAAGAATCCTGGGGAATGTATTGTCTTGGAAGTCTAGTAAAGAAAGTATTTCACAGGGGAATAAAGAACTATGCCACATGCTTCCAATAGGTCAAGCAGAAAAAGAACTGAGAGCTGATCACAGACTTACCCTCACAGACATCACTGGAGAACATAAGAACAGCAGTTTGGTTAGAGAGGAGGCTTAAAACTTGACTAGAAGTATTTCAAAAAGAGTGAAAGGAGAGAAATTTGAGACATCACAATGACAATGATGAGTCTTTCTCTGAAAGAAAATAGAGTTGGTGATAATAATAAGACAAATGAAGAGTTTTTGTAGATATGAGAGATCAACAACATATTTGTACAACCATCACAAAGGTCAGATTGAGTAAGCAAACTGATGATACAGAACAGAGGGAGGAACTACATAATAATGTCCTTGAGTAGGCAATAAGTGCTGGAATTTCATGGAGGATTGGTCTTCAATAGAATCAATAAAAGAGAAGTAGCAGGAAAAAAAATAGTAAAGGGAAGACCAGTTATATAGGCTCATATACAGGTTGGTAGATGTTGTAGTGGAAGCTTGAGAATTTATTTCAAGAAGATTTTGGGTTTTTTTGTGAGATCATTTAAGTTCTACTCTCTTAGCAAAATTTAATTACAGAATACTATAGTATCAACTAGAGTCATGTTTTCCATTAGATCCTCCAACCTGATTTATATTATAGCCAAGAGCTCGTACCCTTCTACAAAAATCCCCCTATTTTCCCCATACCCCCTGACAACCACTCTCCTACTCTTTGTTTCTATAAGTTTGACCTTGTATATATTTCATATATAAATGATATCATTGCAGCATTTGTCTTTGTCTGGTTTACCTCACTTAGCATAATGCTTTCAAAGTCCACCCATTTTGTCTTAAAGGAAGAATTTCCTTCTTTCTCATGGCTAAAAATCTTTTATAATATACCAATGGCATGCGTTGGTGAGGGATTCATGTCTGGGGGGAAGAAAAAGCCTCATCACTTTTCATTTAAATGTTTTTCTATCTGTGAGCTTGTTAAGAAGAGTAGAGACACCAGCTGTTGCTGCTTTAATTTGTGTTTGTTTTCATTGTGATTGTTGTCACTCCAATGGCCATTCAGTCTTCTGAACTGTTTATTCCACAAGGATAGTTCTTAAAGTTCAGTTTTCTCTTATTCTCTTTTGTGTGGAGGGTCTGTTTCTTCCACCTTCAAAAAGGAAAGAAAAAACATTCCCCTTTCCTTGAAAACAATTATTATACTTTAAAAAGGAGTGAAACAATTGTTTTCTTGTCTTTGTCCATTTAAGCTGCTATAGCAAAGATACCATAAACTGATTAATTAAACAACAAAAATTCATTCTCACAGTTCTAAAGACTTGGAAGTCCAAGATCAAGGCACTGACAAATTTGGTGTCTCGGGAGAATCGGAACCCAGTTCAAAGACACCATCTCAGGGTGGCCCTAAACAGAAGAGGGGCCAAGGGAGCTTTCTGGGGTATCTTTTATAAGGGTGTTGATCCCATTTATGGGGGCTCTGCCCTCATGACCTCACCCTCTAATATCATCGAAGTAAGAATTAGGTTTCGACAGAGATGACACAGACATTTAGTATACGGCAATTTTGAAATCCAGATGAACTAAAAATTTTATCTTGTTCACCTGCCCTCAGTATAAACACTCACCTAATTCTCCTGCTATACCCTAACAATGTTATATTTTCACTTTCGTGGAAGCAAGAAATATATTTTTTACATATTGACCAGGAAATTAAAAGTGACTTGAAAAAATATTCATTTTTTGAAATGATAATTCATACAATTTGCTACTTGCCACCCATTATTACTACTGAGTGATTTTATTTTTTTGTATTCCCCCTGGTTAACTACTCCTTATAGCCTTTCTTCTGAAATACAATTACAACAGGTCAATATGTATATATGGTATATCCATGAACAAAATATAAATGCTATAGTCCTTATGATCAATAACACTGGGAACAAATAAACATGAAAGCATTTGTGATCTCAGACATTGCCACACTTTTCATTGTCACTGCATGTCCTCAGGAGTAATGGGGCTCTGTGCTGTTGCAATGCCCCTCCCCCCTCCCAACGTGGTGTGTGTCTTACACTAAAAATAATGTTCATTGAAAAGAGAGGGAAATGAATACAATGGCATTCAAACAGAGTGAATATACTTAAATAATTTTACTTTTGTTTGAATTTAATCAACTTGGCTTTAATTACACTCTGCCTTGCTTTATCTGTTAGTGGTGCTTTGAAGACAGGCTTAAAAAGAGAATATGAATTATTCTTTAAAGAATATCTCAATGCATATATCAAACTCAGTGAATTTGGACTTCTCTCTCTCTCTCTCTCAGAATAATAGATGTCCCACCACACTAGAAATTTAATTAAGTTTCATATTAAAGGCATAGTATAACTAACTGAATCCATCATAGTGTCTGATTTTTGTGGGTATAGAATAGCAAAATGAATCGAAGTTTACTGAATAAAAGTGACATTTTTTGAAGTCTTTCCAGATGTTTCCTAATTTATTTTTGTGCCCAATTTTCACTTAAAGTTCTAATAAAATTTCCTGATAATTAGTGACCTTATTGAAAATTTTCTTGTCTTGGGACCTATTATTCTTAAGATCATCTGTTTCTTTTAGGGTAAAGGGCAATTTAATATTTGCAGTAGCATGACACCTGGAGCCTCAGTGCTGACTTTGGGCAGGGATGTTTGTCACTGTTGCAGTCTTTAGGAAAGCAGCTGCATTGTCTCTGTCTTTAAGTCTTTTGTTGTAGGAGCTATTATATAATCTATTTAATAAAAGTTCATGCTTTCTTCTGCAACCTAATTGGGTCATTAGTTATTAAAGCTATACAAAATAAAATTGTATAAGTACGATCAAAATTAACTTTTTAGTTAGTTCATTTATAGTGTTGTAATTACTCTTATGGGACTTTTTAAAATTTTTGCAGAGTGGGGAAAGGCTATAGAAAACATATTCATTAAAGAATATTTAGGAAATGCAGGAAATTAAAATTGAAGTTTTTTTTCTTCAAGAAACATAATTCTTCTTAGTGGTAACTTTGATAGACTATATTGTTTGCATATAACTTGTCATTAATTTAAAAACAAATCAAATGTTGATATCATGTTACAATCTTATTGTTTTGATTTTTATTTTTACCTAATCATAAATAATATTTTCCTATATCATTAACAGGATATATCAGTCTCATTTATATTACATGTCTTGAAATAATTTATTAAATGATTTATAGGCATATATTAAATTGTTTCAAATTTTCCAATATATTAAAATTTTTTCAGTGAACACCCCTGAGGAGAAACCTTTGCCTTTCTAACTATTTTAGGATGAGTTCCTAAAGATGACTTGCTGAGACAAAGAATAGCGAGTCCTGTCAACGATTCCAATGAATTTTGCCAAACTTCCCTCAAAACATATTTTTATATGTTTACCATAACTGAAAGAATTTGAGAATATCAACTACCCCAATCCCTCACAATGTTGTGTATTTCAATTTGAAAATTCACAAATTGTTGGTGGAAAATGTTATTGTTGTTTTTAATCTTGTTTTCTTGACTACTAGGGATGTTGAACATATATTGACTAAAAAAAAGTATTTCTGTGATCTGGGGCGCCTGAGAAATACACTATGAGCAAATCGTACAGTAAGAAATGGAGCTGGAGGAGTGGCATGGGGCAAGGAGAATGCAGTGTCCTGGCATTACATACTTCTAACTTTTTTGGCATAGACATCTTTTATCAACAACAACAAAATTATGAAGAAGCATAAACCAAGAGTGGTTCTGTTTGAAGTCAAAGTGGTGAGTATGCAGTATCACCTGGCACCTTGGTTTCTTTTCTAAATTCCCAGGCCCTAGGGAGGCCCTGGAGATGCCAGCCAGGCCCCTCCTGTGCCTGAGCTGTTTGCTATGGCTTAGAGATATTCATCTTCCGTGCCTGTGTGAGGCAGCAGAGGACAGGAAGCTTGAACAGAACTCTTCCCTAAGGAAGGAAGAGTAACGTCCAAATCAAAAACTAAGGAAGGGAACATTAGCATCTACACATGGCCCATGGCACAGTCTTGAGAATATTTTTGGTTTAGTTTTGAAGAGGTTTCATTTTCTTCTTTAAGATTTTTGGGTTTTTAAAAATGAAACAGCAGTGAGAAAATTAAGTTGACTTGTAAAGAAAGCTTATCAGGTGGGATTTAAAGCAATCAGATGTTCCAAACAGGGAAAAAACCCACTGGCCTGTCTTATTCAAACATGAATTTTGCCAGATTAGCACTGCCACTTAAGAATGTGCCATTAGAAATGATTTCAGAAGGCAATGATCTATATAACATATGCTGAGAACTTGTGAGATTGCTTGGTTAACCAGCAGCAAGACCCAGGGGTCCATGGGTCACATCTAAACCCAAAGCTAGCTTATCCAAGAATTTAGGGGTGCAGTATTTATATTAAAATTAGTTCACATTACTCAAAGGCTTAGAGATTTCACAGGGGGAAAAAAAGGTATGTTTCTGACTTCTTTTTAAAATTTTAAAAATAATTGGCTGGAATGTCCATGTAACAAAGATCAACTGTTGCCGAAAAGGGTCACTCATCTTTAGACAGGGCACACCTTTCTAGTTACCACAATCCCTCGGAGAATTTATTGCCTTCCTGACACTGAGACAGAATGTCAATCTCCATTTGTCATTTTACCCATGGCTTGTTTTACACTTTTTTATAATACTTTTCAGACCTTGTATGCATCTGAGTTTATGATCCCAGGGTGATACTATTGGATCATTTACCAATAAATCTGAAAAGAAAACAGTAAAGAATGTCCCTAAACTTGAAATAATGTATTTGGAGAATGCAATAAAACATATCAATTGGGAAGAGTTTTTAGGCATTCATTAATTCATACATTTACTTTCTTTTTCATTTAGTATGTATTGAAAACCAACTATTCCCCTGGGATTGCTAGATATTTTACTAAACAAGATGAGTGTTGCTCTTCAAGCAGAGTTAAAAAATACTAACTTTATAGAGTACATAAAGAAAAACACAGGATGTTATGCAATCATTAAAAGAGGAATTAGACATATTAATTTTTTGTTTATCCTCACCCAAGGACATTTTTTTATATTGCCTTTATAGAGAGAGGAAGGTAGAGAAAGAGAAAGACAGAGAGAGAGAGAGAGAGAGAGAAACATTGATATGAGACAGAAACATTGATTGGTTGCCTTCTCATACATGCCCCAGCGGGAGATAGAACCTGCAACCTGGGTATGTGCCCATCTGTGAATTGAACCCGCCACCATTTGGTTTATGGGACAATGGTTCAACCAACTGATGCCAGCCAGGGCAGGAAATGATATTTTAAAAGGGAGAAGGAAATCATCTAAGTCCAAACATAAGAGCCAAATTATAATCATGTGACTGAAACATGATTGATAAAAAAGAACAGTAAAAGATCTCAAATATAACCCTGGCTGGTGTGGCTCAGTGGATTGAGCACTGCCCTGCAAATGAAAGGGTTGTGAGTATTCCTAGTCTGGGCATACGTCTGGGTTGTAGGCCAGGTACTCAGTAGGGGGCGTACGAGAGGCAACCACACATTGATGTTTCTCTCCGTCTCTTTCTCCTTCCCTTTTCTTCTCTCTAAAAACAAATAAAATCTTTTTAAAAGACCTAAAATATAAAAGATGCATTAATATAAAAATAATATTTACTAGAGACCAAAAAAGATGCTATAGAACAGAAATTTTCCTTTGCCTATGGATGAAGCTAGAACATATAATATATTCTATGTATTCCCTATGTGTGTGTGTGTGTGTGTGTGTATATATATATATATATATATATATATATATATATACACATTTACTATGTACATACAATTATTATTTGGCAGGTACTATATCAAATGCTATAATATTCATTATCTCATTATTTCTCTTACCAACTTTATGAGGCAAACGGTATGATTATTCATGTTTTAGAGATGACTTCATTGAGGTTCAGAAAAATTAAACTTACCCAAGATTATGTAGCAAACAGCAGGGCCAGGTCTCAAACGCAAATTATATGACTCTGAAATATCAAAATAAAACACCTCATCAGAATTTTCCACGACCTCCATGAAATGTCCCTTAAGGCCATCTAGCTTGCTTTGTTTAAAATCTGGCCCTTCTAATTATCTATATGCCCATGTAGCCTTATCCTAGAGAACACAGTGCCCTAGATAGCAAACATGAGCGCCTGTCTGTGAGAAAAGCACATAACAATGTAACTTCCAGAACCAGAATTTGTTTATTTAACCACTCTTGTTTGTTCTTGGAAGTATGAGTCAATACTCCAGAGATTAATTAGCTCAGAAAGGGTTGAAACATGGAGTTTTGGGGGTTGCAAAGCTTGAAAGTATTGGGCTTGTTCTGTGCTCACAACAAGTAATAGGCAAACTAGTTAAACAGATGGGGATCAAATTGTCATTTAATGACCTTTAGACCCTTTTAAAGTATGTGCTTTACTTGCTATTATTACCCTAAATATTCCTGATTGAGCAACCATGGGGTTTTCTGCAGGCCCAGGTGTCTTCCCACATGGTGAAGAGTGGTCCAGGATGCACTCCGTCTGTAAGGGTCTAGCTCTGCATAGAATCGAAAGGGGCTCAAGCCATGCATGCCAACTCTGTGTTTCCACCCTCTTGAAAGGGGTTTCATGTGGCCTTAGCTCCCTTAAAAGTGGAGGGAGCCACACAGAAAGAGTGATAAGAGTGATACACATAGACAGATAGACAGATAAATCTATAGATATATATAAACACACATATATTGTTATTATTATTATTGCTCTCATTATTATTTTAAGTCTCTAAAGTGACAGTATACCACAGGAGACTTTAGGTATCTTTAAAAAGTGTACTTGTTGACTTGATAAAATGTGTTGTGCACAGCAGAAGAAACATTATATTTTATTAATTGACTCAATTATGTTGGTGCAGAAAATAAATCTTTCACAACAAGGAATATTTATTTTTTCATCTACAGATATCAAAAGGATTAACAGCATTAGAATCACATTCATAGACATCATAGAAAAGAGGGCAATAAATTATGTCCTAAGAAAAGCTCCTGAAACCTCATTTCTTTCTGATAAATACAAATACATGTTTTCAAAGTACTTGCTATATTCTATAAAACATTACCTTCTCAAAGGAGGCCAATATAGTGCTAATAAATTAGAACATACCCAGATCAATTTAATAGATAAATTTATATACATTATCAAAAATATTAAAGTTCATAATTTACCTCAAAGCACATAGATCTCTATGAGTATCTGAATGATAAACTCCCTAAGTCAAATATGTAGATAAATAATACATATAAATACAAATAATTTCTATTATTTTTTTCTATTAATGGAATTGCATTGGTCAAAAGTACTCAAGAGAGATGAGTTATCATTAATTTAGACATTAAAAATAAAGAAAATAAAATATGTTATTTATTTAGAACCATAATGTAGTCATAGAAAGAATGCTGTAAGTATCTTCAGCATTTTAATTTATAAAATCATGATGTGATACACATGGATTGATGAGGACAAGAAACAATTAAAAAGATGTAAAAAGTGCTTTGTGACTTTCAACTAGAGAAAACTTCCAGAAATGACATAACCCTAAAAAGCACAAAATAGAGGTATGGAGGGAGGCAGAAAGGCGGGAACTTAGGAGACCAAGTAAAAAGAAATGAAAAGAGAGAGTGAGGGATAGAGGATATATCGGATATTAAACTGTTAAGAATAGGTGCTACACTTGATTTTAGCCAAAAGATAGACGGTGAGAGGATTAACCGAAGAGCATTCATCCACAATCCATGGACTTGGACAACAATAAGGGGATTGACCTGGGGAGGGGAAAAGGTGGGGTTTAGTGGAGGTGGGGAAAGGGAGCAAAAAGAGGAACAACTGTAATAGAATAAACAATAAAAATACAATTAAAACAAAAAAAAAGAAAGTAAGGGAAGAAAAGGAACTTCTTTTCAGAATAATAATGGAAATATGTGATGATGAAAAATTCAAATACCTTGAAAGTCATGCCCAGGATAAAAATGCTATTGTACCTAATCCTAAAATAAAACTAGAGCACATGACATGTTAAAGCCCAATAAAATATTTCCTGTGTTAAAAAAATACTTATAAAATTCTTTATTCTAAAAGAAGCCCATAAGTTTAAATTGTACATAAGCTTATTAACATATCAGCCAAGTTCAGATTAAAATTACTTAATGGGTTATTATGAGAAATTAATGTGTTTGGTTACACCCCAAGCATGACATTATTAGGTGTATATTTTTCCATGCATCATTTAGTGTCTCCATTAGAGAAAGAACACGGAGGTGGAGAGAATGCTGTGGCAGACCTAGAGCCCAGAGCACTTGCACAGGCCTAGAACCCCAAACGCTTGTGCAGAAGTAAACTACTCACATGGTTTTAATTGACTGCTATTTTGACCACTAACATATTTGAAAATAGTACCTGGCTAGGAACAGATTGTAAATTGTGTATATTGCAAATGCATATTTTTTCTGTGCAAGTTCAATTACCCCTCTATGAAGATCATGCAAAGAAATGTTTTTATTAAATCTTTCTGCAAAAGCCTGATCCAGGTAGATTCAAAATGAGGAGTGGGGTGGAGGGAGAGAATTAGGATTATATACTACAGAAAATGACACTTTGCTCTTAGACTTTTCATGCCTTCCAGAACTTTGTATTATAAAAATAAACTTGTATCAGTCAGGGTTTAATCAAAGAAAGAAGTACTATAATTGTTATGAAATGAGGAATCTATTGTAGGTCTAAGAGGATACATAATTATTGAAGAAACTGTAGAAATAAGGGTCAGAAGGGGGAAGTTGGACAATTAAAGAAAGGTTTTTGAGCAGCCTTCCTTGATCACTGGCATGGTGGGCCAGGGTACCTTAGTAGCCTCTCATAATCAGTTGCCGTGGAGGGTCTCAGAGGAGAGCCTGTGGACTGTCCATAAAGGCTTGTTGTCTCTTTATCTGACTGGGCCTGCTGTTGCCACTGTTGAGCAGAGCCCTAGTCAGAAAGAAGAGCTGGACACAGAGTTAAAGGGAATAAGAATAAGCTGTCTCCTGTCACTGATAACATGTGCTATACATCTGAAGTCTCTCCTTTTCCAGTTGGCACCAATACCCCAACAATTTTTCATTTGGACGACTCTACCTGGAACCGTTCAGAGCACATGATTCGAGAAAACTTACTTCCAGTTTAGCCAAGTGGACACAAGGCAAAACCACCACAAAACATCATAATTTTCTTTCTCACCTGCTCTCCATTTTTAAATTCTTTCTTTGGGAAAAAACACCCTAAATAATAATCGCTTTCTAAATATCTATGACTCTGCTGGCTGCTAGGGTGCAGTGATAAGCCATGTACTTAGAAAGGCTCTGTCACTCATAACTTAGAGTCTAGTTTCATACCTTGCTTATTTAAGTCATATCTCTAAAGTGAGTTGAACTGCATGGAACTAAGGATCAGAAGCTCAAATACCTTCAGGGTCCAAGCACATTATTAAAATATGCCGAGACTCTTGGCATAACATAAAAGGGAGTGGAGGAGCTTATACGAACTCGAGTCTCTCTAAGACTCCCAAGTACACAACAGAATCTGCAACCTAATAGGAAAATATGCTTTGTCTTTTGTATGCTAAAGAAAAAGATAGCAAAAATCAGCAAATACATATGGTTTCTTAGGATAGCATGATTAAAATTATCTACAAAAGGAGTTAAAAATGGTGCAAAGTAAAAATCGTGACTTTATAGCCATAATTGTTACAAGCCTATCATAAGAGTATTTCTACAAAGCTCTGATGATAAAAAATAAGCCTTCCTTAGATACTTAAAAAATATTTGATCATAGGTTGAATCAATTTAGTGAATTAAGAGTAAGAAGGCACAACACACTTACTTTTATTATCCCCATCTGACTAAAAAAAAAATCATTGACTGCCCCCATTACTAAAAGTGGTGTTTCCTCTGCCATATATTGATGCATGAAATTGAGGTGCAAATTCCTCTCTGCTTTCTCTTGCACAGTTACTTAACACTCTACCTAATGATCAGATCCTTCTAAGTCTAAACAAAGGACAATGACATACCTTTTAAACCCACAGGTCAGCTGATAGAAACAAAAGTAATTTTACAAAAAGCTTGATTCATGGATTTATACTTTGCTATGAAATCTTTGACAGGTATCTAGGCCCTCAAAATAATAAGGGGAAAAAAGTCATAGTTTTTGTTTACAATGAGAGGATAGTGAGGTGGACAAAGCTATCGGGATCCTAACAGGAAGATCTGAGACCTCTTACTTACTCTGTGGAGCCTCGAGTAGATCCGATTAATGTTCTAGTGGACTAACCTTTTGCAGACTTCTGAAAAGCCATGGAAGTTCTGATAGCAAGAATGACTGCCTCACAAACAGCCTTTCTCTCATTTCTGTCTGTTCACACCTGAGACTCTCATCATTCTGCGACCCTCAAATGCACCTGCTTCAGGTTTTCCTTCCTCATTCAATGGTCATGCTTTGATTGCTTCATTTCTTCCACCTGGAGTCCCAAAGGGCCTTCATTATCCAGGTAATTGTTTTTGGTCAGCATTTTTCCTTTTTTGACTTTGATAGGTTTGAGATACCTGTAGGCTTTATCAAGTGTTTATGCAGGATACCTTGACACTGATGTAATTTGTCCATCAGAATACTAAACAAAATCCTCCACCAGCACAAACACACACACACACACACATCAGAATGAGCATTTCTGAAGGACTGTGGTCAATTTACATTTACAAATTAAATTAAGCTTGGACTCCTAACTGAGCTGTCTTCTGTTTGAGAAGATACCCTAAAAAATTAACTTGGTTTGAGATAAATACTTTCATTTTTATAATTTCAGGGAATAATAAATTTTGTTGTTGAGAATTAACAAATATTTATTTAAGAAAATTGAGTCATGCATACAAATATAAAAATTTACAAAATCCTACCATTAATAACCATTATGTCATTTGGTAAACAATGTCTAAAACATTTGTCTATTCTTATTACATCTACACAAAAAGATAGGAGATGTGTATTTTTTTAAAACATCATTCAGGGTTTAGTTTTACTTAAATTTAACCAAATGAGAGGAAACCAAGTGGAACAGAAGATATATGCCTTATGGTGTTCCAGAAAAATCTTTCTTCACGGGCATATTATTTTTTAGAAAATTTCTCCAAAGATAAGGAAAAATATCTTGACCTTTTTATGAGATTGGATACTATATGGTATATCTTTACAGTGTATACTGACTCTGTACTATTGAAAGATAATACCCATATTCCTTCTATTAATTTGTTGATGTCATTTTTGTATTCTGATGATATTATTATTATAGTTTATTATGCAAACATCATCTGAAAATTTGTTTAACTTGGTATATAAATCACTTCAGCATCTTTCTCTGGCTCTTTACCACAATTTCCACCTGTCAATCTCTTCGTTTTTAATGTATCTTCATTATTGGTGACACTTCATCATTGGGTAGTTTAACTGAAGACAACACATGGTTGCTCTAGTCCCTGAGGTCTTACAGACTTAAGGATATTTTTCTATTGCCCTTAGAGTTCAAGGCCAAAGTCACTGTATATAAAATTCTTGGATTACACTCTCTTTCCTTTTCAGTCCCATCTGTTATTTCATCTTGGGCTTCAGGGAAGCATGAGGAACACCCAACTCCATGTTGTCCAAACTATTTTTACAAAGTTTTGTTTTGTTTTGTTTTTTCTGTTTGTCCATGTAAATAGTATTTTGCCTTCAAACTGTGTTAATTTTACCAGGATATATTTTGCTGAAATATTTTTTTGTACCCATTTCTCCTAGAACACAATTGCTAACTTTATTTAATATATAGGTCTTTATGTGAGAAAAGCTTTATTTTATGTTTATCAAACTTTATTCTCCTCCATTTTTTCTCTTTCTTAGCAACATGTTTATAGTTTATTTGGATGGAGAATCTCCTTGATTTCTGTGCAGCATCCCTTCGTACCTTATCACTTACATGGCACTGTTTCTTTCAAGTTCTTCTGTTGGCTTTGCCAGGGGTGTCCAGCTTTTTGGTGTCTCTGGGCCACACTGTAAGAAGAAGAGTTGTCTAGGGCTGCACATTAAATACATTGTGACACACAATCAAAAAAAAATCTCATGATGTTTTAAGCAAATTTATGATTCTGTGCTGGGTCACATTCATAGCCATCTTGAGCCGCATGTGGCCCATGGGCTGCAGACTGGACACCCCTGCTTAGGATGGATATATATATATATAGACTTAGGTAATTCTCGACTGTTTCCTGAGTTTTGCTACTTTGCTTTACATCACCTTCCATTGTCTTCTAGTCTCTTCTTGAATTTTTATACTTTCTTAGCTCCTTTGGAAGGTTATTCATGCTGTCTACCCTTTTTGAGATGGTGGATGACATTGTGATGCATGCTCTTTCAACTGTTTTTTTTTATGTTCTTTTTTTCTCTTAAAAAATGTTGAATTTTTTCAGATTTTATTTATGCAGATTTTTTTAAATGAGATTTTATTTATTTATTTTTAGACAGAAGGGAATGGAGGAAGAAACAGAGGGAAAGAGACATTGATAGAACATTTATCAGTTGCCTCTTGCATGCTACCGACCAGGGACCTGGCCCGCAAGCCAGGCATGTGCCCTGGCCAGGTATTGAACCAATGACCTTTCAGTTCTCAGGGATGACTCCCAATCCACTGAGCCACACCAGTCGGGACTATTTATGCAGCTTTTTTATTCATGGCATTCATGTTGGATTTTTAAAAATATTTGTTAATACTCTTAAAAACGACCATCTAAAGAGTATACAAGGAGTAAGAAGACTGAGTGAGGAATCCTTATCTGGACTTGTTGCCCTAAAAACCGTTCATTCAATGTTACTTTCTTTATGCCAGGGAAAGGAGCATATTTCCCTTGGTTTCTCCTGTTGAAGAGTTCAGTGTCATAATAGCAAAGCCCTTCACATTTCAGAATCTGTGGATTTTGCTGTGATACTTATAGCCTCCTCTTCCTCCTCTCTCCCTTTAACTCCCATCGTTCCTCTCAGCTAGAACATTGGGACACCGACAATAGAAATACCTTTATATATCTTTCTTCTGTCATTTTTCCTCTCACCTGACATTTCATGGTATTGAACTGTGTCTCTGTGGGCCATTTCCTACCTTTGTAGTGGCTTCTCCACAGCACCAGGTCACCTTCTCTAAATCAAAGCATCATTGGATATACCTTCAGGGTGGGACAGGGAAACTGTATGTCCCTGGCCATCCAAGGTACCATGTGGCTCTCAGCATGCTTCCTTGTCACAGACACTATAGTAGTTGGCAGGTCTACTCCAAGGTTACTGGCTTAGGGCTATGGCATTTCCATTGCTTTGTCAATTCCTCTCTTTCTAGCATTTGGTGCTTTACTTATTTATTATTTATTGCAGCATTCAAAGACCAGTGAAGTAAAAAAGCCCACACTGGATGATAATTAAATGAAAATTACCATAAATTTCCAAATGGATGACTATCACTTAAATATATATAAACCTATGAAACAAAGACTTAATTCAACTAACTATAATCCACATTTACTGGGGATGTGTGTTTCAGCCACTGGAGTTAGAAAACTGTAAGTATATTAAGGAATGAAAAAAGAAAGAGACAGTTTTTACAAAAGGCAAAGAGGGTCAGCTGACAGAGACAGTGGGTATGGAAAAGGCAGAAAAGCTATTCATGTGATAGCATATGCTGGCCACGCTAGCAGTGCCTGGCTTTTGTGATATTAAAGGATTTATTGCTAGGTGTACCTCCAGTGAGCATGTTGCTAAATAGGGTGTAGCTAACACATGGCTTAATGGTTGTAGGTTATAAAGTTAGAAGACAGCAACCTGTGCAGTGTGAGAGGTATGGATGACAACCTGTTATCTGAGACTGTCCTAAAGAATAATTACTAGTTATTTCCAAGCATTTACACACTCAGGTGTCCACATGTAGACTTGGAACCTGAATATGAGCAATTCCTCCTCCGGTTCTTAGAAATCATCAGCATATGAAGTAAGCAGCAATGGTTGAAAGTAATCATAAAAAAGAATCAACATTTATTATATGGTTCTAATATATCAGACATTGCTCTAAGCACTTTACTCATGTAATCCTCACAGAAGTCTCAGAGATTAACACTATTATGTTCGTCATTGTGTAAATGAGAAAATTGAGGCAAGGGAGCTTAATTAACTGTCACAAAGCCATTGAGTGAGAGAATGGCAGAGTTGAGATTTAAACCCAATTCTAACTCCAAAGCCTTTCATTTCAGTTACTATGTTAATCAAACTCGTCAGTTTTCCATGATCTAGAGATACTATCCTTTAAGCCCAGCTAATTCCATTTGTTGTGGGTACATCTATTTTGCAGGAAATTAAAATTAACATATAAATAACTTTCACTCTCAACTCTACCCTAAAAAAAAAAAAGTAAGAGAAGAAATACTTGTAATATGTACAAGTGGAGTGAGTTTCCAGGTCATAGCATACTTCCGTATTCTGCTGTCATTTCTTTGTTCTATTAATATATTGTATTCCATGCTGTGTGTGTGCAATCTCTTATGTCATGTCTCCTGCTTCAGCTTGTCTCTGAGCCTCAGAGTGTAGAGGCCATTTTTAAATCTCATTTTCAGAAGCAGCAAGCAGCTGGGCTACACGGAGAGACATTTAGCCTAAGGAAGCCATTCTTTATAGGCCTCCAATCATCATGTGTCAACATTAATGTGTTTATGTAATTGTGTCATGAGCCAAAACTCTCTAGGTTAGAAAAGTGAGGATTTTAGGTATTAAATGTTTTACTTAAAAGTAATAGTGTGTTGTCAAAACAGTGATTTTTTGAATGTGGGTAATTTGAGGAATGTAAGGAAACATTGAAATGATTCATGTGTAGAAAACTATAACCTCCATAGTTAGGAAAAACTTACTTATTAATGAGGGGGGAAGATCCCTCTTGTTTGGAAGAATTTGGCAGCTTTGGAAGAATTAGGAGGTGGAATTATGTAAGGGGTCTAAATGTTTGCAAGAGCCACGGCATTTATTAGAGTCGAAGAGTGACTCCAAATGAACTGAGAGAACCCACTCTGTATTTTGTTATTGTTTTTAGAATTACTGTAAAAACGGACACATTTGTACACAGTTCGCTCTGTTTTCACAGGGATAGATTTGCAGAATCACCACTGCAGTCACATTACACAGCAGCTGCATCAGCCCAAGGGATTCATTCCCGAGCCCCTCTGTGGTCAGAACGTCTTCCTCCTTCTAACTCCTGAAAATCCTTGATCTACTCATTGTCACTAAGGTTTTGTCTCTTGGGAAGGCCATATAAATAAAACGATATGGTATGCAACCCTTCGAGACTGGATTTTTTTCATACACTATATCTTTGAAATTCAATTTCAAATTGTATATATATATAAAATTCAACCCAGTTTATGGCTGAATAATATTGTGTAAATGTACAATAATTTCATTGTCAACTGTGTCATAAAAACCATTTGGGTTTTTCTAAAATTTTGAGGGCCCACAATTTTTTGGATATTAAAAACAAAGCTGTTTTATCATTCATTTATAGGTTTTTATGTAAATAGGTATTTTTATTTCTCTAGGATAAATAGCTTACAGTGTTACTGATTGGTTAAATAGTAACTGTACACTTAACTTTATAAGAAATTACCACAGTAAATAAAAAAATTTGACATAAAGTCACCACGAGGGACAAAAGTAGAGTATGAGATATTACAGATTACGTTTCTTGACCCAGGTATCCATACAGCAGACTTCTACCAATAGAAAGCATCTTTTGAATGAATCTATGAGGCTAATGATATTAGTAGGTTAAGGTTATTGATTCTTCAACAAAATCCAACATAACATTCACAGGTAAAAAAAAAAAAATCTGTGCATGAATTTACACCCTTCTCAAAAATTATATTAAAATTAATCACAGACCTGAGTGTAAAATGCAAACTGATAGAACTCTTGGCAAATAAAATAGAAGATCTAGATGGCCTTGAGTATAGTGATGACTATTTTAGATATCACATTAAAGACAGAATACATGAAAAAAATAATTCAGGAGCTGGACATCACTAATATTAAAAACTTTTACTCTGTGAAAAACAAAACCAAGAGAATTGGAAGACAAGCCACAAACTATAAGAAAATATTTACAAAGGCCACATCTGATACAGGACTGCTATCCAAAATATACAAAGAACTTTGAACATTCAAAAAAAAAGAAAGCGAACAATGAATTAAAAGATGGGCAAATGACAACAGATACTTCATCAAAGAAAATATAAAGATGGGAAATAAACATGAAAGGATAGCCATATTGTCATCAGAAAAATGCAAATTAAAACAGTGAAATATCATTATGTACCAGTTAGAATGCCCAAAATCTAGAATGCTGAGAACACCAAATGCTGGTGGAGATGTAGAGCAAGATAGTCATTGCTAATGGGAATGCAAAATGGCACAGCCACTTTGAAAGGTAGTTCAGCAGTTTTTAAAAAAACCTGAATATACTCTTACCATGCAATCCAGCAATTGTGCTTTTTGGTATTTACCCAAACATTTGAAAACATTTTTTAAAAGGCTTTATTTATTTATTTTTAGAGAGAGGGGAAGGGATGGAGAAAGAGAAGGAGAGAAACATTAACATGTGAGAAATACATTAATCAGCTGCCTCTCGGACGCCCCCAAGAGGGGACCTGGCCCGCAACCCAGGCCTGTGCCCTGACTGGGAATTGAACCAGTGGACCTTTCAGTTCTCAGGCTAGCACTCCATCCTCTGAGCCACAACAGCCAGGGTTGAAAACATATTTGTATAAAAACATGCACATGGAAGTTTATAGCAGCTTTATTTATAATTGTCAAAACTAGGAAGCAGCCAAGCTTTTCTTCAGTAGGTGAATGAATAAACAAACTGTGGTCCATCCAGACAATGAACTATAATACAGCACTAAGAAAAAATGAGCTGTCAAGCCATGAAAAGACACAGAAGAATCATTAATGTATATGACTAAGTGAAAGAAGCCAATTTGAAAAGGCTATATACTTGGTGATTCCAAATCTGTGACATTTTGAAAATGAAAAACTATGTAGACAATTAAAAAAAAAACAGTGGTTGCCAGGGGTGAGAGAGGTGGGAATATGAGTAGGCAGAGTATAGAGAATTTTCAGGGCAGTTAATTATACTTTACAGGATATTATAATGATAAATATAGGTTGTTATACATTTGTCCAAACCCATAGAATATACAAGACTGAGAGTGAGCTCTAAGGTAAATTATGGACTTTGGGTAATTATAATTTGTCAGTGTAGGTTCACCCTTGATGGAAAAACAGTCTCCCTTCTGGTAAGTGATATTGATGACGGGGAAGGATATGCACGAGGGGCAGGGGGCACATATGAAATCCCCGCCCCTTCCCCTCGATTTCGCTGTGAATCTAAAATTGTTCTTTAAAATGTTATCTTTAAAATAAAAACATAATTACAAAAAAGACTATAACCTAGAATGAAATTTCCATCATCAAGAATATAATTCTCTATTGTCACATTATAAAAAAATTTAATGAAAAATCTTTGTAAAAAAGTGTTCAAACACATTATGAAGAATAAAAAAATATTTAGTCAGTCAATAGCACTATATGTTGACCAAACCAGTGGGAATAGTAGCATTTGATTTTTTGTGTATTGAAGAAGCATAAAAATAGTAGTAGGAGTAATCTCTGCCTTCTAAATAGAAAAATGCTGGTAAGTTTTTATCCCCCGCTGCATTCCTTTGAATATTATACTTGTTTCTTCAATAGAAATTAAAATACACTATTACTACTATCTCTTTAGATCAGTATCTGAGTTAGAAATCATTTTTTCTTCTTCTAGAATCTGACATACTATGTAAAACAGTAAAAATTAAATAAATATTCAAAAATAATAAATGAAATGAGTGAACAAAGTGAATACGTCTTTATGGAATATTTTTAAAAAAATATTAGCCTCTGTGTCTGATTGTGTTTTTCAATAAAACAGCTACAATAATATTTTTAGTCCCATGTGTTTTTCTATAACCATGTCATGACTCCAACAAGAGACAGAGCTTGGGTACCTTCCCCTTGGACAAGGGCAGGTCTTTGTGACCAACTTGGCTAATAGATTATGGTGAATTTAATATTATATGAAGGGTGAAGTTATGTTGTAAAAGAAGCTACAGTACCTACCTTCCTCTAGAACCTCATGCTTGGAACCCAGCCACCACACGGTGAGACAGCTCAGGCCTCACGGAAAGACCACTCACAACTGTTCATGCCAGCACCTCACTAAGGTTCCAGAAAATAACTGATAACTTAATTGCCACATATTTAAATAACAAAGCTCACAAGAGAACACCAGTAGTAGCTGTTTCATGATTGCAATTGAATAAAAGATCCTGAGAGGAAACTACCTAGTGGCAGTTGAGGGAAGCTGATAAAATGTCGACACTTGCTGGGTGTTTTGCATATCACCCTTTTCTCTCTACAACGGGACTTTGAACAACTGTTTTTATTCTTTTATTATATAAGCATCTAAGCTGTGCCTTATTCTCCTATAGAGCTAACATGGTATTTGGATCATAGCAGAAATTTAATAAGCACTTGATGAATAAATAAAGAATGCACAAATGAGGTAATAAAAATGAATGCTTCTTACCCCAGCTAGTGTGACTCAGTTGGTTGGCTGTTGTCCTGTATACTGAAAGGTCGCCAGTTCACTTCCCAGTCCTGGCACAGGCCTGGGCTGTGGGCTCAGCCCCTGGTCAGAAAGCATGCCGAAGGCAACCAAGTGATGTTTCTCCCTCACGTCGACATTTCTCTCCTTCTCTTTCTCCCTCCCTTCCCTTCTCCCCAAATATAAAAAATAAAATTAAATTAAAATGTAAAAAATGAATGCTTCCTTATGTAAAGACAGAAAAAAATATCTTCGGCAGGTTGTATTTTCCAAAATTTTGCTGGAGTAAATTTGGGGTAGTTTGTTACGCAGAAGTAAATAACTAGAGCATCATCATTTTACTCCCAATTTAAAGTGCCTCTTGAATGTCTTTAGTAAAAAACAATATCTGTTGTGTCCTTTACTATAAGTTCATTCAAGAAAGAAAGAACAGAAATCAATTCCAAAGTACAAGAGTTTACTTTTTGACACTGCCACTTCATAGTTATGAAAATTTGGACTTTACATAAACCCTGAAAGCCATAATTTTATGATTAAAAAAAAATTAAAAGCTTAAACTATTGTTTATACCCAAATATTAATGTGTATTTAAAATTAAGTTTATTAGATAAGTGATATATAGGTAGGGAGAGCAGCAGAGAGAGAAAGAATGAGAGAGAGAAAAACAGATAAATAATTATTTGCCAATATTTAAACTTATGAGATCTTATATATATATCCAAGTTTCTGGCTTCTTTTTTATAAAAATAAGAAGACTGTTGTTTTCAGGTTAACATTGGTTTGCTGCTCAAAGTTTCTTACATTCAACCACTTCAATTTATTACATATCTTCCTGTTTGTGTAGACACTTAAGACTATGACCAGTGTTCCAAATCCTTAAAGACATATTAGATGTTATTTTTATTCCTCTGAGAAAATTCTCTCAAAAAAATAGTTATTTTTCTTTATACTAGTTCCCTCATGTTTTATAAAAGTACCAAACTTGGTTTTTAATTAATTAATTAATTTGTTTGTTTGTTTGTTTATTTATTTATTTAATACCTTTAGGGTTTTCTATGTGTCTGATATTCGGTTAGGCACTCTCCTGAGTATTATAGGACATCACATTGAAATATTAATTTGCTCCCCAAACACATCATATTTTCAGTAGTTCACAGGTATGACAGAATTCTCACGCACAAGAAAGGGGGTTGCTCCTTTTTTGCTTCAGAGTGAGAAAGGACATTCCAGTGTTAGAAATGAGAATTGATCTAGGCCAGCTCTGCACAATAAAATGCTCTGCAACGATGGAAATGCTCCATCTTCGTGTTGTTCAATATGGAGGCTGTTAGCCACATGTAGCTAGTGCAATTGAGGACATAAAATTTTAACTTAATTTAATTTCAATTAACTTCAATTTAAATTTAAATAGTCACATGTGGCCAGCGGCTATAGAATTGGACAGCTCAGATCTACGCTTTATTGACTTTTCCACGAGTTTATATAAAGAAGCAAATCCACAGTGATGCTGCCGCTAGTCTCAGTGTTCTTTTAGAGTCTGGTCTAAATATTAGAAATTGAACATTGATCACCACAGAGAATAGGATCATAGACACAAATATTGAGTATTTGGAGATCACTAGCATAAAATTGACAATGGAATCAATCATCCGTTCGGTCAAACCAGTCTTGACCTACAGAGAGAATGAGAAAATGTTACAAAGACTCTTTAGATGTCACCTCCTTTCGCTTTACTTTCTAGGTGAAGAAATTGCGTCCTAACAGACAATACTTAACCAAGATCACAGCACTGGTCTGCTGCCGAAGCTGGGTGGAAAAACATGCCTCCAGGTCCTCGATCCAGGGTTCTCACCATGAATGTTTTCTGCAGTTTAGAAACATAATCTAAGTGCTTTCGCCAAATTAAATCTTATCTATTTATTCTTTTATTAAAACGGTGCACATTAACACTTTTAAATAGCATAATAACACATTGGGCATCATAATTATTTGAAATACTTCACAAAGTTTTTTAAAAGAATAAATCTGATCATTAATAAGCAAATAGAGATATGGACAGCTCCGTCATATGCTAACTTCTCAGGTAAAGACAGCTTTCAAAACACACTTCAACAGAATCCCAGTGATGCTGTTACCGTGGAGACAGCAAGCACTGGCAGTAGGGTTTCAGAGGAGGGCTCAGGAAGAGACACTCAGAACCCTCTTTTACATGCAGAGCCCTCATCTGACTCTATTTTATGCAGCCTTGTTGTAATTTCTCATCATACAAGCACAAAATGCTAACAGTTTTGACAACAGCTCTGTACAAAAGGTCAGGTAGTTTTTGACTATGTTCTTTGTTTTTTCCCTTAATCAAAGGTTGTGGTGGAGCAGGAGAGGTTTCCCTTTGGGTAGCCACCAAAAATACTTTAGGCACACACACAAAAAAGTGTGTGTGTATTTTAATCAATTCTGATGCGCATAGCTTCCAGCTTTAACTCTTAGCCGTATTACTAGAGTGAGTAACATGATAAAACCATGGACCTGTTTTGTTTCATTAGCTTCCTTAAATCAAAGCCATTGGGGAAGTAGGATGTCAGGTCATAAATCCTTTTGTATTCATAATGAACTTTAATGTAGAAAGAAATATTTATTTAGTATTTTTTAAAATATAGGCAGAGCTCTATTAAAGAAACTATAGTGGATATTAAAAAGTACCCAACTTTGCTCTGGACTTTTTGGAAATTATCAGTTCATACATCTGCTAAGTCCTCCCTGGGAATGATGAGGCTTGTGTTCGCCTTTGGAAGTGCAGCGCCTGGCGCAATGTCACTCGGCAAATGTTTTCACATGGAGAATGATTCACATGGGCATCGCTAAGAAACAGATAGAGTTCCTACTTTCAGGGCATTTGCCTCCTTGATAAACAATCTCTAAAGATAAGTGGTAGTTTCTGTTCATTTGCTTCATATTGAATGGCAAGTGTGCTTTATATATTCTTTATATAATTTGTTACTTATTATATATGTTATAATTGATTTCTACCAGGCTATTGTCTGATTACACTTTGCTTATGTTGGCTTTTATTATTTGGTATACTTAAAATTTCGATGTTGAATTTATTAATCTTCTCTTTAATAAATTTAATTTTTGCTATTTAAAGAAGGTATCTTGTCTAACCAATGAGTTAAAACTGTTCTCTGATATTTTTATTTAATAATTCAAAAATAGTAGCTCTGTTCTAGTTTACATTTCTGCCTTTAACTTAGCTGGACTCAATTTTGTTCTTTGTGTGAAATGACAAAATATATTTAAATTTTCCATGTGATTAGTTGATTATGCTATTACCATATAATTGGATATTTTACCCTTTCCTAAATGACTGGAAACCCTCATACTTGATATGTTTTTTTCTTTGAGATTTCACTGAAAATCTATTGACCGTCCTTCCATATCCTTTCTACAAAGCCAAGTTTAGCAGTCCCTCATGGTTAAATAAACTGCATATACTCTGGGAAAACTTTCCCAAATATCTAAGCCAAACTGTTCTTTCCCATCTTTACAGTGTTTTAGAATTTGACACAGTATTGGTTACCCTTTCCATCCTATGCAAATGAAGACATAAATCATTAAACAGAGGGGCGTCCAAGAAGGCTTCTTGGAGGAGGTGATACTGAGGTGAGAGTTCAAGAACAGGGAAAATACACTTCAGGTTAAGCAACAGCACCTTCAGACACTTATTAAGTATAAATAGTATCCCCTTAATTTATGTAAAAGTGTTTGAGCAAAAATGGAAAAGTCTTTAATTTCAAGTATCTCTCTAGCATTACTTTTAAAAACTATTCAATAAATGTTTGTTAATCAGTTTGCTAATTAAGGTAGTCATTCCATATAAAATATTTAAGATCACAATTTATCAGAAAATGATAACCAAAGAAAAATGACTAAAATCCTTTTATTTCTATTGGGTAACAGGATGGTGGCAAAACACAAAGCAGAATTTATTATTAATAAATTAATAGAAAAACTGTTTTTGATGTTTATAATTTGAGAGGCTTCTAAATGGCTATAGCCTCAATTTTTTAAAAGTGACATATTTCAAATACTGGAAGAAAACATAGGCAGTAAAAATTCAAACATTTCTTGTAGCAATAATTTTTCTGATAGATCTCCTATGGCAAGACAAACAAAAGAAAAAATAAACAAATGGGACTATATCAAATTAAGAAGTTTTTGCACAGCAAAGGAAACCATCAGCAAAATGAAAAGAAAACCCACTGAATGGGAGAACATATTCACAGATGACATATCTGATAAGGGGTTAATATTCAAAATTTATAAAGAACTTATCAAACTCAACACCAAAAAGCTAAACAATCCAATTAAAAAAATGGGCTAAAGACCTGAATAGATACTTCTCCAAAGAGGACATACAGATGACCAATAGACATATGAAAGGATGTTCAGTGTTTCTAATCATCAGAGAAATGCAAATTAAAACAACAATGAGATATCACCTCACACTAGTCAGAATGGCCATCATCATTAAATCAACAAACAGCAGGTGTGGTCGAGGATGTGGCGAAAAGGGAAGTTTCATGTACTGTTGGTGGCACATTGGGGCAGCCACTGCGGAAAACAGTACAGAGTTTCCTCAAAAAATTAAAAATGATTCCGCATTTTGACCTAGCAATCCCACTTCTTGTATATTTCCAAAGAAACCTGAAACACTATTTTGAAAGAATATATGCACCCCTATGTTCATTGCAGTGTTATTTATAATCACTAAGATAGGGAAGCAGTCCAAGTGCCAATCACTAGATGAGTGGATAAAGAAAGCTGTGGTACATTTACAAAATGGAATACTACTTGGCCACAAAGAGAAGGAAATCTTATTTCTGCGACATCATGGATGGACCTGGAGAGTATTATGCTAAGTAAAATAACAGTCAGAGAAAGACAAGTAACATATAATTTCATTTATATGTCGAATCTAATGAACAAAAACTAAGGAGCAAAATGGAAACAGACTCATAGAGAATAGGATGACAGCTGTCAGAGGGGAGGGTATCAGGGGGTTAGACAAAAGAGGTAAAGGGATTAAGCAGAAAAACAAAACAGACACAGCCTGCAAGCCATGTGGTGATTGCCAGAGGGAAGGGGGTTGGGGGGATGAAATAGGACAAAGCAGGGATACATGGTGGCTGAAAGTGACTTGACTTTGGAGTGTGAGTGCACAATGCAGTATGCAGATGATGTTACAAGGGTTGCACACTTGAAACCTGTATAGTTCTATTAACCGAAGTCACCCAATAAATTCAATAAAGAACTATTAAAGTATCGACATCAATCAAACAAATGTATTTCTTTTTGAAAGGAATGAATTAAATAAATAAGTAAATAGTGTGCAGAACTTCCTACAGCTTGTTACTTGTACTTGCTTGGGGGTCATCATGAGTACTTATCTTCACCTAGTATTTTATAAGTGCTCTTAGTATTTACACTGTTTCTTTAACTCATGAAAATATCAGTTAAAATCATTGCCCCAGGAAGCATCATTATGCAGGATGCTGCAAAGATTAATAATTTAAATTATTTACATGCTATCCCCATATTTTTGCCCCAGCATTCCAGTCCAGACAGGAGGTGACAGATGAACATTTCACTAAAGTTCATCTATCTCGGCTGTAGAAGTATTTATATGAAAGCTGCACCCGTAAGTGGGGGGCGGGGGGAGCAGGCAAAAGTGGCTGATGAAAGAAACAGAAAAAATTTAAAGGGCAATTCACAAGTAGAATTGACTATTTAAATCTATACATATAATTGAAGACACAGCTGTCATGAAAATTTGACTGAGGGAGAACATTCCTATCTTGAATCATTAAGGAAGAAATGTTACTTCTTTTTCATTACTTAATATTGCAAGAGTATATTTAATTAAGGAAACATCATGAATAATTTAAATGAGAATAAAAATGTGTTTCATCACCAAGAAAAAAAAGTACCCTCTCAGCCAATATAATTCATTAATTATCTGGGAGAATGGATGTGCAGGTAACTGCAGTCTACCTTACGTCTACTGTTCCTACACAGGCACTGTGACAAGATCATATCCATTATTATAGGAATATTAAAAGTCTAATTTCCACACATGGATTGTTTTCCACCAAGAGAGTCAACCTTGGCTATGTTCTTAAGACATGTATCATTTTAGAACTCAAAAGTATTGAATCCATTGCAAAAATATAATAAACCATTACTAGTTGTTTTAATGAAACACATACCTGTGCCTATGATTATGGTGTTAACATGATGGCTATTACTATAGCCTTTATGATTTAAAAACTGTCCTTGGGGAAATAGCTTCTGAAAATGCAACATCTGATTTTCATAAGAGAACAAAGGGACAGAGAGTATACAACCACCTGTACAGCAAACTATCTAGAACAAAGGAATTTAGTCTAACACAATAAATCAAAGAGCAGTAATGGAATAGGAATGTGCAGTCTGGAAGGTCAAATGCAATTAGTAAATAACCAAGGTGGCTTTGAGGTTGTGAAGCTCACTTTTTGGCTCAGCAGGGTAATATCAGCAGTAGAGTCTAAATCACGCTTTCAACTAGTGATATTTATAGGCTATAACACTGGCTGTGATGCTGAGTATTCTCTTTGGTGTTATACCAGCAATTTTCTCTCATTAAAGAGGAGAAAATCCTCCAAATAAAGAAAAAAAACATGAGTAAGGTTTTCCATGAGTTATTTGAGAGCAAGACGTGTCTTATACATGATGTATTTCCAGTGTCTATTATAATCCCTGGACAGAGTGCAACCTCAAGAAATATTTTCTAAATAAATACAAAAAAACACGTACGTAAACAAATAACCACATGGGACAGTAAACCTGTCTCATACTATAATGCAAGAATTATTAGTCCTTCAGCATTTTTAGATTTGTCCATTGGTTTAGCTCATCATCATTCATCTGTTCAATTCACCTCAATAGCAGTTTTTTGAGTTTCTACTCTTGGCCAGATACTGTATTATGTACTGGACATACAAGAATGAATAAAATAATCCATAAGAAGTTTTTTTTAATTCATAAATTATAATGTATTGTGATAAAGCTATAATAGAGCTCATCAGAAATGTCTGTGATGGTTCTAAAGATGAAATAAGCAAGTCAGTCCAATGCAGCACGTTTGGCAGAGAAAGCAGTTTCAACGATAGGTAAGTTTGCCATGTCGATACACGTGTGCTAAATAGGGGGACATTCTACCAAGAAAGAATAACATGTGAAATGCCATGAGATCCTCAGAAACCATGGTGTTTTGGAGAATAAATACTAGAAACAAAGAAGATCAGAGGGCAATTAAAATGTTGAAATGCTTACAACATACCCATTCCTGATAATTGTGCTCACCCCCAAGGCACACACATAAAGAATTAGTGCAGAACCAGTGAAATACAACATAGGGATAAATTGGAATGGTGATTGGGCAAGGCTACACTGGAGAAGTTTATTAGATTGCTAGAGGTTTTAAAGCTTATAGAGGTGTGTTTACATGGTAGACAACATTAACCAGATCTCCAAAAAAAAGGTTGTGGGGGTAACTCACTGAGCTTCTCATTGGGCCATTCAATTTCTAGTGTGGTTTCTTCATCTGTTAACATCTGGTTCCATCAAGCAAAACCTTTTTTTCCTGTTACGAGAAGGGGTTTCATGGTTCCATTAAACCACAGAGAAGCATTCATTCTGTGCTACAAGAAAGACTTTGTGCTCTTTCACTCCCGACAGTGATAAAGACCTCATGCAATAGACAGTGCCACCCAGATACCACCATCACAAATGAAACATCTCCTATGTCCTGTTGCGACTTTTTTCAAGAGGGAGAGATTTGAAAGTAGAACTCTAGTTCCTACATCTTTTCTATTTGGTAGCGAATATAATCCTCATGGAAACGAAGAATTATCATTCCTGAACCAACTGACTCAAAAGCTCATTAAATTGACTTCAAAGAATTTGCAGACTCAGAGCAGACCCGGTGCCTGATGAGCATGAGAAAGGAATGCAGTAGGGAGAGGAACGTGGTCAAGGGCACATTACAGTGTCACTTCTGCGCCTCGCCTAGGAGGTCCCATTGTGGCACACCCTCAGTGCATTCCACTGTTACACACACGGTGTCCAGGCTTTTGTGGCTCTTGAAGAATGTTTTCCCCAGTTACTACAGAGGGCTCTTATCTGATCAGCAGCAAGTTCCTTAGATGGTTGAGATCTATTGTTCCACTGTAAAAACACAGGACAGCACACACCAATAGGGCGTGCGTGTACCTGACATAATGGTCTTCTTTTCTATCTTATTTTTAGCGTATCAAAAATTCAAAATGCAGCTTAAAACCCTCTGCTTAGCCACTATTCAGAGAGTCGTATGTGTTTATCATCTTCTGTGAGAATTACAGAGAACTAGTCTCTGGAGCTGGTCCTACCTATTTTTTATATGCAGGATCCAGCAGAAGTGACACCTGCTTGAATGTGGTTGGTGGGGTAATAATATGGGAATAATAATTTATAGTTTTAATTTGAATATTTCATCTAAAATTTTATATGGTGTACCTGAATGTGATGCTGTTTTGTTACAGAATTACATATGATTTTGTAATAAAAAAGGGACGTTACTTGCGCCAGACCCTGTATTTCAGAAAAAGGAGAGAAGAATGTGATTGGCAAAGTTAATGGGATAATCCCTGTAGAATGGGATTAATAAACTGACCCATTTACATTATGTAAAATAAAGACCTGACAAAACACATCAGCAGAAATTTTTAAAGAACAAAGTTCATTCCATTAATGTTTAAACTTTAAGCTTTTTAAAAATTTTTTAATAAACCCACTTAGGGCTTTAAAACTAACACAATATTTCAAGAAAAATATTGTTACAAGAGACAGGTACATTTAAGAGTATATTGCCATTGTTTATTTAGCCAACTCTAATTTGTCTGTGAAATGCATTTTCATTTTCTTTATTCTTCTAGAGAGGCAACTTTCAGGAAGTACGTGAGAACCAGGAATAACACCAAACAAACTAACAAAGAGTAAAACCAGCCTGATTATGCAATTTAGGAAGTGAATTAATGTGAAAATGGGAATACCTTAGTTTTGATTCAACATAATAATTTGGGGCATTTCATGGAGGAAGGAGAAGAACATTCTTTTCCCTCCCTTCTCCATCTTAACTGAACTCAGAGTTTATATGGTTTTGGATGTTTTTGCTGTCATGTTTTCAAAATGCAACAGGAAATATAGAATTGCTGTATTCTTCTCATCTAATTATTCATAATGGACTTTGTGACCTAGTGAGGAGATGTGAAGAGTAGCTCTTATATCTAGTTCAATAGACTTCATCTTCCTGTTCTGATAGCCTTGATTTCTAGTTGGATTGGTGGTTAACCACTGTCCTAATACCCTCTAGATTAGGAACTCAAAAGATGACTTCAGGAAAAAAGTTTTATTCACTTATCCTTAAGATATTAAAAGCAAACAAACAAACACTGTTCAAAGCATTATTCTGTCAAGGGACCTTAGAAATATAACAAACACAAAGTTCATGTAGAGTAATTCTAATAATGCATTCATAGGCGACTGATAAAAGTAATTTAAATGGGGAAATGGGGAGGTTCAAGGTGGGACATATTTCAATTTTCCAGCAGGTAATTTTTGCCTTCCAGGAAAGCCAGGTTTCAGTCTGTGTTGTACCGTGGATCAAAAATATTTGGGAAAAACATGTTATGTCATGGCAGACATGCACTATGTGCAATCATGCTTATGATGGCTGCGTCTGTGCTGACATGTACAGACTTTTTTTTCTTATCATTATTCCCTAAACAATACCATACAGCAAAGATTTACATAGCATTTATATTGTATTAGATATTATAGGAAATCTAGAAATGATTGAAGGCCCATACGCGCGCGCGCACACACACACACACACACACACACAGAGGGATGTGTGTAGGTTATATGCAAATACTGCATTACTTTATATAAGCAATTTGAGCACCCATGGAATTTGGTAGCCACAGGGTTTCTGGAGCCAATCCAGGATACCAAGGGATAATTGCACTTAGTTAAGAATATCTACTTTTTTAAAGACTTTTTTATTCATTTACTTAGAGAGAGGGGAAGGGAGGGAGAAAAAGAGGGAGTGGAACATCAATCTGCTGCCTCTCTTGTACACTCGCCTGACCAGGGATTGAAAATGTAACCTAGGCACGTGCCCCAACAGGGAATTGAACTGGCAACCTTTCACTTTGCGGGACGACGCCCAACCAACTGAGCCACACTGGTCAGGGCTAGTTAAAAATATCTTAAGGAAGCTCTATTGAGGATGAGAAAGAAAAACATAATAGTGATTATTACTCTTCAGTGAATATACCTGAAGACTGGTATTACAGGAATGCAAGGCCATAGGTACTTATATAACATGATCAGAATGAAAAGAATTCCTACTTTTAAGTATTTGGCCATTTGGTATAACAGTTAACCCTTCTTATGAGTAAACAGGAAGCATCCAAGTGATAGATTTAATACTAAATAGAGAGGCTGATATTTGCTGAATGCTGAAAGTATCAATGGACTACAGGTTTTCATTCAATCCTCCTGAGTAAAACACTGTTCTCCCATTTTACTGAGTTAGTCATGGAGGCCGTGACCTGCATTCTGCAATATGCCCACAATCACACAATGAAGCAGAGAACCAGGAAACAAAGGCAAGTCTGAAGTATAATCATTGCCACGAACTATGCTCTCACAGTGTATGAAGAGTAGAAATATTTTTTCAAGCTATTTGCTCTCATCTCTCTTTAGTCAACATTGTGTTAGGCTTAAATCTCTTATAAATACACTAGGTGAGATGAGCTCAGAGGAGGGAATAATTATGGCTCCTTGGAGACCTCAGCAGGAAGCACTAGCAGAAGGTAGAAGACGTAAATGCTGCTATGGGTGGTGGATACAGCTACTTGTGTGGGCAGGTGCGGCTGATGAGACAACCAATAGTATTTTCTCCTCACTGTACAAAGAGCTTTGTTTTCACCTTTGATCTATGAGGACAGGCATCATATTTAGAGCATGTCACCACTGCAGTACTAAAGCAGCAAGTATTTCCTCCCTCGCTCCACACTTTTACATTCTATATAAAGTTATGCTCACATGGCACTGAAATAGACATTTTTATAGTCTACAAAAATACTACTGAAAAATGGAAGAAATGCCATAACTAGAAATAGATTACCTTCTAAGATTAACTTTGCCCAAAGAGAAGATTTTCCCCACACATTCATTCTGAAATCTTTGAGTCCTAAAAAACTACCGCTAACTCCTCACTCCTCTGTGACCACCATACCCTTACCTGGTTTGTCTTCTTGACGAAAGGTGCTGTTGCTGGGGATGCAGACTGGTGCAACCTCTGGGGAAAACAGAATGGAATTTCCTCAAAAAACTGAAAATGGAACTGCCTTTTGACCCTGTGATTCCACTGCTGGGGTTACTCCATAAGAATCCTGGAACACCAGTTTAAAAGAAACCCCACCCCAATGTTCATAGGAGCATTATTTACTATTGCCAACTGCTGGAAACAGCTTAAGTGCCCATCAGTAAATGAGTGGGTCAAAAAACTGTGGTGCATTTACACAATGGAATACTATGCAGCAAAAAGAAAGAAGGAACTCCTACTCTTCGCAATAGCATGGATGGAACTGGAGAGCTTTATGCTAAGGGAAATAAGCCAGGCAGTGAAAGACAAACACCATATGATCTCACCTGTAACAGGAACTTAACCAACAAAACAAACCAACGAGCAAAATAGAACCAGAGATATGGAAATAAAGAACAAACTGACGTGACCAGAGGAGAGGGGGTAAAGGGATAATGGGGAAAGAGGGGAAGGGTCAAGTTAAGGAAAATGTATAAATGACCCACGGACAGGACAATGTATGGGGGAGGACTGAATGTGGGTAATGGGGGGTGGGCTGGGCAGGGGAGAGCAATGGGGGAAAATGGGGACAACTGTAATTGAACAACAATAAAAAAAATTTTAAAAGAAAGAAAGCTGCTGACTACATGAATTCAAAGCAAAGCATTTCCTAGCAATGTGAACTTGGGCTATTCACTTAAACTCTCTAAATCTTGATTTCTTCTCTGTAAAATAGAAATAGTAAACTTTAAAATCATTTTCTTATTTATTTATTTTGTTTTCTAAGTTTCACCCTCTAGGATATAAATTTTGTGACAACAAAAACTTAAAAAAATATCGTGGAATCATCTTGTACATACTATTCTGTCACTTGCCTACACACACACACACACACACACACACACACACACACACATTTTCATGCCAGGGAAATTGACAAATCAATAGTGGAATTTTTAAACACATTTCTATCTGATCTACTTTCGCTTCATTTCATTAGTTTTGGTAGTTGTATTTCTGTTTTCATTCTCCTAAAATTATTTGACAATTTCCCTTGTGATTTCTTTTGAGCTATTTATTATTTAGAAATATGCTATTTTATTTCCCACAGTCATGTATTTCACATTTTTTCTTATTAATTGCTAATTTCATTCCACTGAAGTTAGAGGACATAATACGTGAAGCAAAATCTAACAGATCTGATAGGACAAACATAATTCTAAAATAATAGTTAAGTTTCAATACCTCAGTTTCAGTAAATAATAGAACAACTAGACAGATGATCAGCAGGAAAATCAATTCAAACCTTATAAACAAATGAGTCCTAACAGACACCTAACAAGTATTCTGCCCAATAATAGCAGAATATATATATTTCTCAGTGTCCATGGAACATGCCACAAAGGAGGTCATCAATTAGGCCATAAAACAAGTCATAATAAATTTAAAAATGATTGAAACCATATAAAAAAAGTAATCCTTAAGTGGCCAGTTCATTAAAAAGTGCCTTTGTTGCTACTGCCAGTTACTATTAATTAACATTTACTGTACATTGGCCCTGCACTAAAAAAAATATTATTAAGGCATCCCCAACCAACAGGGACCTAACAACCTAATGAGAAGAATGGGTAGCAAGACAACGAACCATGACACATCATGATGAGCCTGAGAAAGGTCACTGCTTTGGGAATGTAGAGTAAAATTGGCCAAGGGCCAGGAAGGGCAGGCCATGGAGGCAGGGGGTGGGGTGAAGAAGGGTCAGACATAGGTTTACAGAGAGAGGAAGAACTACGGAGAGCCTCGAAGATCTCAGAAAGTATGCGCTTCCTAAAGGAGAAAAGGGGGAGGGGTACAGAAGTTGAAACCTCATAGAATATTTGGGAATGAGTAGTGTGACTTAACCTCTCCAGCAGTTTGAAATAATCACAGGTCTTCCAGAGCACTCTCCCAGGCTTTAGCTTTGATTCGCTCATATAGGTTATTAAGGAAGAGAAGAAAATGATAAGGCATAGGTGACATAAGTAGTACGATTGTTGAAAAGAAAAAACTGGCTTACACATGTAAGCTCAAGCTTAGTCTAGGGTGTTTAGGGTCTAGCAATCACCAGAAAAACTGAGCAGCTTATACCCCAGTACATATATCAAGTGTTCAATTTTGATTGAACATGGTATAATTTTGTCATAGATAATTAAGCCATGTTCTCAGCCTATGGGAGTGGGTGACATTGAGCATCTCAAGGGGATTTTTTGCCATTTGCCGAGACCAGAGATACACTGATGATGATTATCAAGTGGGTTGTCACACTTCAAAATTACTCATAGAAGCACTCCTAATTACCTGTCTTAGTGTGCAGCAAATAACAGCCTGGCTAAATTAGCAAGTCTCAGCATGATTTAATGACTGGCCTTGACATCTAATTCCTTTATAACATGTGGTTGGAGCAGAAAAATGAGATTTTTCATCTGAAAACCAATGGCAGTGCATAACCTCAGCACTTTGATAACCAATGACATACTCTTCTCTCTCCCACCTGAGCCTCTTCAGTAATAAAGGTGATTCTTATGTGAAAGCCTGTTCTGAATCATCCTTAGAAACAAGTGGCATGTAAATTGTCCCTATCAATCAGAGTTGAGGCTTTAGCTGTGGGAAAGTTAGAAAAATAGATTTATCTTTTGTTCAACTGAGAATTGCAATTACTGCATTTTAAAATTTGATTTTTAATTACAGTTTGCTTTCATTATTATTTCATGTATAGATTCAAGCGTGCATCATAGCGAATAGAAAATCAAACACTTTACAAAGTAGTCCCCTGGTTTTTCAAGTACCCACCTGGCACCACATATAGTTATTACAATACTATTGACAATATTCCTGATGCTGTACTTCACCTCCTTGTAACTATTTCATGGCCACCAATTTGTACATCTTAATCCTTTCTTCGCCTTTTTCAACCAGTTCCCCAACCTCTTATCCTCTGGCAACAATTAGTCTGATCTTTCTATCTATCAGCCTCTTCTGTTTTGTTTGTTCATTTCTTTTGCTCTTTAGGTTTCTCATATATGGTGGGGCAAAAGTAGGTTTACAGTTGGGAGTATGTGAAATTTGTTCTTGTATTATTATTTATTAATTATTGTATTATTTTCCATAAGAACAACTGTAAACCTGCTTTTGCCCAGCCTGTATAAGTGAAATCCTATGACATTTGTCTTTCTCTGTTTGACATTTCACTTAGCATACCATCCTCTAGGTCCATCGATCTTTTTTTCAAAAGGTAAGATTTCATTTTTTATGGTTGAGTAATATTCCTCTGTATAGGTACCACCATTTTTTAAATCCACTCCTCTATTGATGAACAGTTGGGCGGCTTTCATATGTTGACTATTGTAAATAATGCTTCAATGAACATAGGAGTGCTTGAAATCAGTGTTTTAGGATTCTTGGGATATATTCCCAGGGGTGGAATCACTGGATCATAAATCAGTTCCATTTTGAAGCTTTTGCAGAAATTCCATACTGCTTTCCCCAATGGCTGCACCAGTCTACCTTTCTACCAACAGGGCACAAGTGTTCCCTTTTCTCCACATCCGCACCAACACTTGCTGTTTGTTGATTCATTGATGATAGTCATTCTGGCAAATCAGGTGATATCTCATTGTGGTTTGAATTTGCATCTCTCTTATCATAAGTGATGCTGAGCATCTTTTCACATGCCTCTGGGCCATCTGTATGTCCTCCTTGGAGTAGTATCTACTCAAAATTATTGTCCTTTTATTAGCATCCCAAATGCTCCATCTTGAGGTGGACAAAAAAGTAAAACACAAACTAAAAACTTTAGTAGGAAGTAAAAACTAGACCTTAAAAAGAAAACAAAACACAAACTTCTAGTTAAGGTTAGTTTTCTATACAGAAGGGAATATAGTGGAAAAGGACTGATCTCTGGTCTTCTGAGAAGCAATGATTTCGCCTTGAGAGTGTAGTTACCTCAGCTCTGTAGTCTGCCTTTCACATTTTAGATTTCTCATTTCCAAATTAAGGGACAATATTATCTAATTAAACATTTTATTGTCATAATTAATAATATTATAAGAAAGGGTTACACATTTTCAAGGACCCTAATATCAATACTTTAGCAATAAAGTAAAATATTTAGAAACATCAAATAAGGCTATTTTTACAGATTCAGTGCCTACCGAATGTTTTTTTAATAAAATCAGCACAAATCTTACAGTGAGGCAATGCTACGGTCCATGCCTCCCGGCAGGAAGCTCCCGGGCACTTGAGTCGCAGCCGGGCAGAGTTGTAGTAGGAACGAACGGTGAGACGGCAGCAGCTTGTTCCCAGTTCTGCAGGTGATAATTTCAGGGTGCTTCTACTTAGGCCAAAAGTTTCCTGGTCTATAAATCCTAAGGAAGGCATTGACCTCTTGGAGTTAAGAGTTGCAAGGAGTAATTCCTGATGGCCAGCCTTCCAGGTCATGGGAAAGACAGCTGTTCCCCTGGTGGCCCTGCTCCACAGTATTCTTCTGGAAATTATTCCTGCAAGCCCAGTGTAGAGTTCACTCATCCAGCCATGCTAACAAACAGTTTTGATACAAGCTCAGAGCTTTTATATTTATGCAATTAAACACTTACTATATGGTTTTCCTAGAATAGGTACTGTTTGATTATAATACTAAAAAATTGAAAAAATTTTAAATTAATATAATGGAGAATTGGATAATATGATACATCTACGTAATGAAACAAATGCAGTAATTAAAATCCAAAACTACTTCTAAGTTTATTTCTTGACACGAAGCTGTATTTTGAACATGAAATTGAATGAGGAAGCAGGTTATAAAATTTATAAAATAATGTGGTATGTGTACATGTGTATACATGTGCTTAGAAACTATAGCAGGATGTAATAAAATATGATTAATTGTCGTGGTATGACTAATACTCAATAACTTTTTAATATTACTATTTTAAATATCCTCTCATCTTTAGAGCTTTTTTATATGGTATGAAATTTTAATGAGTAACATTGACTTAGTAACAAAAATAAAAGCTATTTTTATTTTGGGCAAAAAGATAGATAACACCATTATCTTATCTTGGATGTGTGGAATGAATTACTCTCACTACTCTTCTTTGATTATTATCTCTAATCTTTCTTAGGTCAATTTTATATTAGTTTAGTTGTACAAGCCACATTTAACTCTTTTGAAAGAATATGAGGTTTCCATGCTGAAATTAGAAATGAATACTCATTATATTCTTATTTTTTAAAACTACCCTTAATTTGTGGTTTCTACTTGTAATATATTCACTCCACCTGGCAATTGTGCCATTAAGTGTAAAATTCCTTTTTCCTTAATTACGCAATTATATGTTGTTGGGATCAGAGACAGAGTTAGAAGAAGTTTATGAACTTTCAGGACTCCCTCGAATTCCTTCATGTATCTAATCATATCCTTTTTCCATCTCTTTAGTTACATGTTATGTTGTGTGAAATAAATGTTAAGACCTAAGCTCTAGTGTATAGGCAGGGATGAGGGGAGGTTTCCTCTGTGTTGACACTTCAAAATTCCAAGGTTAAAGTGACATGGCTTGCTGAATGTGAGAATTAATGCCTTGAAGAGAGGTATAAGTCATTTCTGATACTACAGTTGCTAAGAGTATAAAAAGGCCATGGTGCTCCCTTTTTGTGAATATATCAACCCATGTGTACTACCAAACCATCAAAATTTGGAGGTCCTGGTGTAAGCTAGGAGTAGGAATCACTGGGGAGCTACAGACTCAACTTTAGCCTTTCCCATCTATATATGTTATACTGTTTATTGGCATTTTAGGAAAAAACCTAAAGATAAACTTGAACCAAGTCTCACTGATCCGAAAATTTGTGATCTGGTCTAGTTCACCTAAGCTGTATACGTTATTCTGGAGTCCCTCCCCCAAGTTTCCACTATGATAAAAATTCAAAGTCAGTGTTTTCAGTTCAGCTAGCTGGAAATACCAACATGTGTGCTCCAGGTAATATCATAAATTGTTAAAACTGCTAACTACTTAAGGTGTTTCTTCTCCCATGTGTGAAAAATAACATAAAGGAAATCATTTCAAAATGAAGCCGGAGCTACCATTCCAAAGGAACTTGCTTTGCATGTGTTCTTCCTTGAATTTCTGGACGGGGGTAAACATTGCAAACAGTTGTTTGTAAAGCCAGCAGAAAACTTACACCCTGGTCACAAGGACTGATGATTAAGAACTCTCAATCTGAAGACAGAATCAGTAACCAATCGCATAAAACCAAAATAGCTCAGCTTGTTAGCACCAATATGAACTGTTTCTTCTTTTCATGTAATTCTTTCTTTCTTTTTCTCATAAAAACATATTGCCTTCATCTTGATTCTGTGCTTCCAGACTTGCAATTCTTTGATCTCAAATACACACTGGTTGCATCTCTCTCTCTCTCTTTTCTTTTTTTTATTTTTAATTTTAGGTTAACACAGAGAAAATATTCTCAGGTTTTGAGCTACTAACTCTATCTTAGACACTCTTCCTCCATGCTCTTGGAACTTTTAAAACTATCACACTTAGGACATTTACTTTATTTTTCTGTAAACGTATCCATTTTTATTACTGGCCAGCACATTCCTTAAGATCAAAGAATACATTTCATATGTCTTTTTTGTCCTCACATTTTAATCCAGTGCCTGGTTAATAGTTTGTGAGGCTGCCTCTACCATTTAAGAGAATATTTAAATTAAAAAAATGAATATCTAAAAGGAAACATCACCTGTGTTCTGATGTTGGCTAAAAAAAGGTTGAAATGTTAGAAGATAAGGTGGTAGGTAAAATAGATTGGATTAACTCTTTGGATTAAGGGTCATTTTATACTTTAAGGGTCAAATTAAGGGCCAAATCACATTTGTATTTAAAAATAAGTAAAACACTGACTATCTTTGAGCTAAATGATATTTTCAGTGCATGTTACTTGTATGTCCTTCAGAAAGACCACACATATCATCAGAAAATGATGAAAAGTTAGAGAATATCCAGAAGTACATAAAAGGAGCTCCAATTTTTCCTTTCTTCCATTACATTTTGTTACTCTACACCAAGGGATGTTCCCCCCCAAAATAAACGAATTATCTTCAGAGTGCAGTCCCCTTGTTGTATAGCCTTCCCCCACTAAGTGAATGGTCTAGAAGCCCATCTGTATCAATGTGCCTGCAGTGTTGTTGTGAGAGGCTGTGTTCGGCTTTAGCGAATTTTTTTTTTTTTAAGACTCTTTCAACACATTTGCCATTTCACGATGGGTGATTTATTAGCGCACCTGCCCACACCACTTAGAGTTCAGCAGTTTTTGACCAAAAACAGCATGCACCCTGTGGGCCAACCTCCCTATTCATCTATCTCTCCCCTGAGCAACATTTTCTTTTGTTTGTTTCCTGGGATGAGAAAAGCCCTCAAAGGGAAATGTTTTGCTGATGTGGAAGGGGTGAACCAAAAAATGGCAGAAGCACCTGAAAGGCATCAAAATTGACAAGTTCAAAAACTGTTTCTGGCAGTGGAAAAAATGTCTCGATAGGCGTACTGTATCAAATGGAGAGTACTTTGAAGGTGACTGAAGTTTAAACACATAAGAATAAATGCATAATTTTTATAAATAAATTTCATTTTGGGGGTTTCTCTCTTATTTTTTTCATATTACCTCAAGCTTTTTGAAAGGTTTCTCAAGGTCTTTAACTCATGCCATGCAGGTATTAGTGTGGCAGTGTTGCGGTCCTTTACCCAACATCTATTTTTCTTACTTTTTAATCAACACTGGCCATTATTTCCAGAAAAGACCTAAATCTAACAAATACATCTATTTCACCAGAAAAAAAAAAACAGTAGTAGACCAAGTATAAGCAAAAATAATTGAGTGAAAATTTCAGATGCAGACTTTTTTTTTTAACTTTTTCCACTTTCTTTTATTTTTTAACTCAATTTCAGTCTAGACAGCTACAGTCCAGCAGTTATTTTGTACCATGACGTGACCTTCAATACAAAAAATGAACACAAAAGATTCTAGAAGAGACAGATAGAAGGCAACTCTGTCCTTGTTAAGCCATCACAGAATGCTACACTTATTTGGGAGCAGAAAAAACAATGAAACCCATATAAACAGTGAAACCTATATTTGATTAAACCCACCTTTTTTTTTCAGTGCCCTGGTCTCAGTTAGTCAAACATGGAGCCTTTAATTTTCTTCTTTTTCTATCCTAATTGAAAGTCAAACTTATCTAGACCCCATCATCAGGATTTTACAGCCACTATATATTTGAATACTGTTAAGCATTTCCTCTATTTTTCTTATTGTATTCTTATATTTTATCTACTTGAATGTTTCCCTGTCATGACCTAACCTTGTGATTCTTTTCAAATCATCTCTGAGTTTTCCAAACTCCTCCAATACCATAGTTGTATCAATGGTCATGTGCTAAACTATGCTTATTACCCACTGCCATTTACTTAAACTTTGTCTACAGTAAAATGATAATCTCTGCGACAGAAAAGAGAATCATTTCCCTTAACTTGACTTTCATTTATTTTCCTTCCACATAAAATGGACATTTTTATTGCTGTAGAAATGTTTCTGCAAAAGTCCCAGAATATAGCATAAATATTAATTAAAGACAACATTGAATACTTCAACTCACCCATCTATTAATCAATATGGAATTGTAAAAGGGTTTGCCCAGGGTTTTAAAGGATACCCTCAACTCCTGCCTTTTTGCTAATGCTCGGGCAACAGCGAGGTTCACAATTCCACATTCTGTCTGAACACTAACAGGTTTGTTTCTGCCAGTCCCTTCCTTGCTACGGCTTAACTCATCACTTTGAAAAGTAGTTTGATAAGCAGATAACTTGAGCACTAAGGGAGTTATAAAAAAGGCCTAAATTTCTGCTTCAGTTTTTTAAAATCCCATTATAGAACAGTTACTGAAATGGAAAATGTACCAACTGTTTATATAGGAATTTTCTTAGAGCGATAGGGGAATAAAATATATTTTTCATTTAGATTACACACAGAAATACATGTTTATCTTTGTTCCTCTTCAAGAAAGACAGTAAGAAAAGTAGTATTGTGGCTATCTGAGGATTCCTTGTTCCGTAAACCTTTACTAAGTGCCCACCATAAATCCTAGTAAGAGATTAGGTACATGCTAAACCCATTTATATGGTAGTTAAGTAGATTTGAAGACACTGAGCTGAAATAAGAATATCTGAGGAAGCTGCCTGGATATATACAAGAAATGTACATTCTATGTACTCACAACAGAAGTTCATGTGCCCAAACATTTTAAGGGTTCACCAGAGAGATATGACTATTTTTTTCCTATTTAAACCCATATTGCTTCAAATGATCTCAATCCATTTCTGTTTTTTTAGCCAATTTTCTATTTTTAAAAACTTGAAATAAAAGAATCCCTGCTCTCTTCTGTATATGGTATGCTAACAAATGCACCTAGTTGGCCCGTTGATGAGGAAACAAAAAAGGAAGCTTATATGTTCTTATCTAAATTACTATAACATTGTGGCAAAAGAACCTAGGTTGGGATATATAACCTAACATTCTTAACCCTTTGATTTAACGTAGTCTAAATATAATTTTTCTCTTTTCCAAATGTCTGAACCATAGTTTTGAACATGAAGGATCCTTCAGCAGTGATGTTGGGTATGAAAGATCAAGCCTGCTAATTTACCTGGTATCAAAACTGTGCCTGTATTGTTTACTCCATGGGTTTAGGTCCAGTATGACAAAATTGTGCCTCATCAAAATACTTACTCACAAAACAGAAAAATAATTCTGCCATCTATTAGCAGCTGATAACTGCCAGTGTTAGACATTATCCCCAACAGCATTCATCCATCCCTTCATTCCTTCAGCGGGTGAATTTTTGAACATCTTTTATTTACCAGGCATCATCCAAACCTCTGGAAATACAAACGTGAAAAATGTGTTCTTTAAGCTTAACATTTTAGGGAACTCCTTCCAACTTAAAAATTCTATTACTATAATTATTCTACCTTAAGTATTAATCATGGTGACTTTCTTAGGAGAAATATATCTTTCTAAAAGAGGTAAAAGCTAGAAAGTTTCTAATATACAGAAAAGCTACAAGTGCAGAAAAGAACATCCACACGCTCTTAATACAAATATACCAATTATCAATATTTTGTACCCATTTTCTTTATTTTTCTATACAGGGGTGGGCAAAAGTAGGTTTACAGTTGTAATGTAAATAAATAATACACTAATAAAATAATACAAAAGAAACTGATTCACATAGTCACAACCGTAAACCCTGTGTATTCATAGTATGTTTATTTTCCTGAAGCTTTTGACATTGAAATGTATAATCCAGTTTCTTTACCTCCAAATACTTTAGGATGCATTTCTTGGAAGAGGATATTCTGTTACATAAATACAGCACAGTTGTCATCTTAATTAAATTTAAACATGATTCCTAGTCTATCATCCACATTGCAATTTTTTTCAATTGAACCACTAATGCCCTTTAAAGTACTGCTTTTCTTCTAACACAGAATCTAGTCTAAGATTCCATATTGCATTATTTGCCATGCCTTTTGATCTCCTTTAATCATGAATATGCCCTCAGCATATCTTTGCTTTATGGCTGACAGTAGCAAATCTGTCCGACGCTTGTAAATGATTCAGTATTTTTTGTTGTGATGCAGTGGTCTGCCTTTCCAGTTTGTCTGATGCTTCTTCGTGGTCCAGTGCAGGCTGTACTTTCCCAGCTGGAAGATGCTTCAGAGAGACTGTGTTCTTCTCAGGGAATCACAACAGAAGGCACACAAGGCCTATCTGCTCTTCTCCTCCCATCTTCCTAATGTGCTTTGGTTTTGAAATAATCTTAGATTTATAGAAATGTTTCAATGATAGTACAGAGAGGTCTCATACACTTTTTTTCCCAGAACTAAGACTAACTTCAGTACTTCACTATTCAATAAACTGCCGTCTTCATGAGTATTGCACCAGGTTTTGTACTCATGTCTTTTCTGACCCAGGAGCCAAATCCAGGAGAGCCCATTGCATTTAGTAGCTCTCTCACCTTTGTTTACACTGATCTGTGTCAGTTTCTCCGTCTTCCCTTGTTTCACGACTCCATCAGGGTTGAAGAGTGCTAGTACGTATATGGTAAACCATCCCTCAATTTGAGTTTTTTCTCTTAGGATTCGTCTATTATTTTTGTTCATTTTAATCACTCGATCGATGTTCAATTTTTCCTCTACCTTGTTACTATTTTTTTTCTCGCTACTAATAAAGAGTTTAGGAAAACAGTGTAAAACCTTTCAAGTATCCTACTTCTTATCAAAACCTCCCCTGTCCTAAATTTAGTATTTATTGATGACTCTTGACTGAACCAATCTTTGCATGATGATTGAAAAAGAAGACACCCGACTTGCATCCTCTCCAAATTTACCAGCTTGTATCAATACTTAGCATTTGGTTGTAAGGAAGATTCCTCCTTCCTCCTTAATTTTTTCTTTATCTCTTTATTACTTTTATAAACTAATAGATTCATGTTTTGTGAGTGCCTTATAATTTATCGTTGTCCTTCATTAATTTGGTGCTTAAAGAGTTTAACATTTGCCCAGAAACAACCCTTTCCTGCTGCTCAGGCACCTGTGACCTGCTCCCCTCCACTTTCAAAATCCCCCCACTGTCTGGCATAACAACACAGCTCGAGATCATCTTATCCCATGCCTGCCCCAGCCAGGAGTTGGTCATTCTCCAAAGAGAAAGCCCTTTGTTAAATCTTTCTTGTTGCCACCAAAACAATGCATCTAGTAGAAACTAAATTAGCAATGTTAAATATACTTGTAGTGGCCATCCTTCAGTTAAGTTTAACTTGGATTACTAAGTATTAACTTGGAATTACATGGACATCTTAAATTCAGACACCAGGCAGGATCCTTACTTATTTCCACTACATCAAAACAATATTATATAAAATAAACATTCAGAACTTAGATAATTGTTAATTGTGCATATTTTTGCATTCTGTCAAGATAAAACTCAACTGAACATACAAACATCTCAGGTCAGCTGTGATCTTTTGTTTACAACCATTCCCACATGCACTCTGCTCCTCTCCTCTTACCTTTCTCATCGTCCCACTCTAAGCTCGTCCCAAGAGTTCCCGTTGTATGTTTAAACCATTCTTTATTTCTTCATAGGGTTCTTTGCTTCAACCTGTCTTCACAGAAGTCACCTTTTATTTCTTTCCAATGACAGATGCCTGTCCTCCCATTCTCCAACACCTTTCTGCAAATCACCAGCACAGAAACTCAGTCATGTCATGGCTCCCCGATTCTATATCCTGACAATTCCACTCCTTCCTTTGTATATAAAGCCTCTCCATCAGGACCACATCAAATTCACTTGCTATATCACATTGTCATTATCTCCTGTTCTCTACTGGTAATTCCTCACATTCGCTGAGTTAAGTTGATCCCGAAATTGTATTTTCCTTTCATCTCCAGTTCTGTCACAATCTCACAATATGTTACTTTCTATAGAAGTCATTCTAGGTCCTAAATACAGTATTCCTTATATTCTCAACTTCAATGATCAACCCTGCTTCAATTCACTAATTCTCGAAACAAGCTTACAATCTCAGCATTAGTGTGATTCACCTATGAAATAAATTCTAATACATCATTTTTATCACTAGTTATTGAAACTTCCAGACACATCTGCGCCGCCCCACCCCCACCCCCATTGTTTTTCCTTTTCTCCCACTCTCTACTTTTCTCTCCTGGCCCTTTTAAAACTCATTTTCATCACATGGCACACTATCGTTTCTTCCTCTTTGCTAGCACCATTTTTATCTTGTTTCTTCATCTGCCCAGCTTTGACTTGAACTATCATTTTATTACTTTCTAACCAGCACTACAGGCGCTGAATGTCATTGCTTTTCTGACATGCCCCACTGAAAATTTCAAACCTTCACTAAACTCAACCAGCTCCATCCCTCTTCCCACAGTACAGGGACGCATGAAATGGGTCAACTATGTATTGATAGATGAATGCTGCATATGCACACTGGTCTCAGATGTGACTCGCTCCCAGTTGAAAATCATTTCGTATGTTAGCATTCAGTTCTTCCTACCAGTCCCTTCAACAACTATTCTAAATTTTTCCTGACCTAACTTTGTCCACATTTTTGTAGCTTTTACATTGTCCTTGAAATTACAATGAAAATTGACAACCACAATGAGATAAACCCACAAACGTATCAATATCTTCACAAATTCTTATCCCGTTGCCTCCATATTAAAGGTCTCCCTTCTCTTATCCGAAGTAATTGTTCCTTGTGGTGCCCTTGGCCATCTCTAGGAACCCTGCTTCATCACTCTGCTGCATTTTCTGTTCCTTGTTCTTGGTAGACTCTGCTCTTTCAGTTCTAAAACTGTTAATGTCTCTTTTATTTTTAAAGTATCTCCAAGAAACTTTTGTGCTTCTAAGAGTAGTACTCCCAGCATTTCACCCCTTCCTAATCAACCTTCATATATATCTGCTTTTCCTGACCTTTACCTCACAGATCAGGCCATTGCTTCTGCACTGCAACAGCTCTTCATGTGACCTCCACTGACCACCTAATTGGAAGTGTATTGATCTTTTTCCTTTTTTTCCCTTTACCTCTGACTTCTCTCTGACATTTGTTGTTTCTCTCTCTCTCTCTCTCTCTCTCTTCCCTTGGTTTCTAGTCCCCCTTCTCTTTTGTGGTTCTCCTCTACCTCTCTGACTATTCTTTCTTTTCCACTGAATTGTCCCCTTGTTTCCATAAAATTACTGTTGTCCATTGACTTTTCTTTCCTTCTGAAGCTACATTCTCTTGAACATTTTATCCAAACACTTACATAGTTTTCACTACAACACTATATTTCTGACCACAAAGTACTTATTTTTAACCTTAATCCTTCACTTAATATCCAGAAATTACACATTCTTCCTAAGAGATATATCTATTTTATGCCCTGAGAGTACACTAATCCAATCTTCCAAATTATATCCTCCTCTCTGATCTTCTCTATTTTTACTTTCTCATAGCACCCTATTCCAAGTAACAGAAACTTCATAGTGGCAAAATGGAATCTTTCTTCCTCTACCCATTCCCAAAATTCAATACCGAATCTCTAATTAACTCCTGAAACCTCTACTTCTATGTATTTCTTAGCATAGCTTCTACTATCTTAGTTTATTGTCTTGCCCCTTTACTCATCTCTTTCAAATCTGTTATTCCAAACCCAAAATATGATGCCTCTCTTCTTACTAAATATATTGACTAACTCTGTTACCACAATGACATATATTAATATACTACACCTTCACTTGACCACTTAGTCTATTTAAACCAACATACGCTTGACTGGGTGTCCTCACCTTGATTCAGGCTTTTTACTGATGTCACAGAGTCTTATACCACAGTCTTGCAGTGGATGCGCCATGTCTGCAGAAGGCTGCCTCTAGTCAGCCTAGTGCTTATCTGACCAAGCCAGGATATCACCAGCTAATCACCTGCAAAGGACTAAAGTCCTGCAAAGGACTTTGCTTTCCTAAAACAAAAAACTGGGAGAAGTTGCAGTCCCCTGACTCTCACAGTTCAATGCCTAGATGCTGTTCTGAAATGCTTAGTTGCAAAACTTGTCTGTTCTGTGCTTAATAATTATTCAGTTATTATGTAAAGGGTCTCCCCACCCTTTAACAACATTAAAGACTAAACTCTGTAGTAGGACATTTATGTCTTTTATTTCTCTCTTTAACTTTAGGTCCCATAACCACTTTTGATCACAATACTTCCACATCTTTTGCTTCATTCAAAGAGGGGTATTCATATTTCCTTTAGAGTGTTTCTTGCCTTGACCGTTCAGGGTGCTTTCATTTCTGGTTCCTACCCATTCTTCAAAACCTAGCACAGCACAAGCATCTTCTCTTCTCTGCAGCTCCTTTGTTGCTCCTAGGAAGTGCAAACTACTAACTAAATCCATCCTCAGCTCTATCTACCACTCTCTCTTATACAAACACTTATTACTTAGCTCTTCACTTTATACTATAATTGACTCATTTATAAGCCTGCTACTTGAGAGAATGTGAAATCTTTCAAAGCAGGGCACATTTCTTATGCAACTGTGAATCGCCTCTCTAGCACAGGCTGCCTTTTCAATAAATGTTTGTTTAACAGTTTTGAACAATATGAAATAACCAGTTAAGATGTGTTAGAAAGCACATTTTAGACAAGAATAGAACATACAGAGGCTTGGAGAAATTGTGGTACAATCGACACTCATATTTCCTCTTTAATGTCCTAACAGCATTTAGCACAACACACTACATAACCACAGATAAGTTTATTGTTCTTTTTTTATTAGATTTGACTTAATACAACTGGAAATTTGAGTTTAAATGAAAATGATAGAGGACCTTTTTGAGCATACTGTATGCAAACGACACATACATTAGGTTTACTCAACACCAGTCTAAGGGGAACTTGGGGATGCTTTTATTCTCACCCATCTTTTCATTGTACTTCTTTTACCTTCTCCTTTTCCTATGTCCTTTTAAAACTTTTAATGCCTACCTTTTATTCCATGTAATCCTTCTTACACATATATTTTTTATTTATTAATTTTAGGGGGAGAAAAAGAGACATCGATTTGCTGCTCTAGCTACCCATGTATTAACTGGTTGCCTCCCCTACCTGCTCCAACCAGAGATGAAACCCATGACCCCGGCACATGGGTATGATGCTCCAACCAACTGAGCTCCTGGGCCAGGGCTATGTAGTCCTTCTTAATGGCAGCTTATTATGGTAGTTCCTCTAAGATTTTACTAGGAATGCTAATCTCTAATCTATCAGTTTTCTAATGCTTAATTCTTGCAAAAGTTTCTCATTATTGATTTAAAAACTCCAGAGCGTTGGCACACAACACTGCCTCCATTATTTCATCCCTGTATTATTTTCTAAATCCAGTTTCTTCAGCTGTCTTTATGTATATCGTGTTCCAGACAATTTTATTGTGATTCCACAATCCCATGCCTTAGAGCACACTGTTAACCTCTCTCTGAAATGCCTCTGTGGCCATTGATTTGCCTTCTTTTGTTTTATAAATAAAGGAGTTTGGTGTAGTGCTGGTGATTGAGAAACAATCTCTTTCAATAGCTTCTGAAAGACAGATTCCTGAGTTCAAACTCTGACTTTAACATATAAGCTGTAAGCTATAGTAAATTCCATCACTTGTTTGAGTTTTAGTTCCCTTCTCAGCAAAATTATGATAATGCCTAATTACTAAATATTGTGAGGATTAGAGATAACTGACATAGAACATCTGCCACCTAGAAGACCCTCAATGTCTGGTCGTTTTGAAATAGTACCACCTTGCTCAAATGGTCCCTACATTTTGAACCTGTGGCCTGTCCATGTCGGTTCTGCCTTCTTCTATAGCCCTTTGCTTTTCCCCGCTTATTGCCAATAAATTACTGCAATTTCTTAGTAAACTTTTACTTGCTCTTTTATATTAACGGAAGAGACTTGTCTTATTTAACATTGTGTTTTCTGAGTTTGTCAGGCATTCAATAAATCTCTACTGAAATGAAGAAAATTTGTCCTATCAAAATATTCAATTCCAACTACAATAAAGTATAGTAAGAGGGAAAAAATGCACACTATTTGGAATGTACCAGGAATGTAAACATGAGTTATCATTATTTATCAATATTCATTGTTTAAATGTCAAGTGTGTATTTAAAATGAGAAGCTGTTAGAATTGAAATGCCAGTGACAGCAGTTAACTCCCATTCTGGTTGATACCACTCTTACATTCAAGAAAATGTTCTCCTGAGTTAGGTGAAATTGCTAATGGAAAAGACATTATTTCGAGACCGTTTTCTCAGCACAAGGCTGAAATCAGATGCTCAGTTAGATCGATTGTGTTCTAATTGCTCATTGCCCTTTGAATGCATGAACAATAATTTGTTTTCGGTGAAAGTCACACAGGTCTAGTTAAATGGAAATGAGGACCAACGTACAGAGGCACAAACAATATATGCTGTGATTTGATAATAAACATATTTATTTGGCTATTTAGAAAATTCAGTGCATTTCATAGCTCCTCAAATATTCTAGATTAAAGAAAGACACTTGTTCAAAAAATAGAAGTATAATTGAGATTTTAAAAAATGCATCTTTTAACAGTTTTGCAATAGTTTTCTGGCATTAAGGACAAAAGTGCATTTGCCAAAAATTCTAGCAGTGTTCATATTTTTTGGTCCTATTTGTTCATTTCATGTCTGCATATCAACAAAATTAAAGGGCTTTATTTTATAATAGGTTGTCTATTTGTCACTTTTGCTCCAAAACAGGAATATTATTGATTGAGTTTGGTCATTCTGTTTTTAAAAATTAAAAAGAAATGTGAAGATTTATATACTATTTTATGAATGTGATTAATTAATCTTACCACCAAGAAATAATAATTGTTACAATACTGTTCTACAAAATTACTTAACTGTAGACACATCATGAGCATTTTCACATGTTAGTGTATCTTTCTAAGCAAAGACACATGTTCTATTTATTAGGATTCAATGATTGCATACTTTTTTTATGGATCTACTCACATTTATATTCATGTAGGTTTATTTGGTTTTTTATCCTTTATATATTTTAATACTGTACTATTATAATTTTCTTGCTACAATAATATTCTTTGCATACATCTCTCCACAATTGCCTAATTGCTTCCATATAGTAAATTTGTAGAACCAGAGTTCTTTAAACAGATTATTCTGCAGAAAATGTGGAACTTTTGTGCATATAATAGTATGTAATACAATGCCTATGTGTCTACAACCTTTTTAATAAAGAATATCTCAGTCATTGTAATTTTAATCACTAAGCTGAGAGGTGAAAAATGCTATCATATTTTAATATTAATTAATATGACCATCTGTTTATGTCTGGATATTAATTGGATTTCTTCATTTATCAATTCTGGTTATGGTATTTTTAAATTACAAAATTTTCCTCATTTTCTTAAGCCAGGCAGTAAAAGACAAATACCATATGATTTCACCTGTAAGTGGAGACTAATCAACAGAACAAACAAGCAAGTTAAATGTAATTGGAGACACTGACGTAAAGAACAAACTGACTGTGAACAGAGGAGAGGGAGGAGGGGAAGTTGGAGCGAAACAGGGGGTGGTCAAGGAACACACATGGGGGACTCATGGACAAAGTCAAGGGGGGGTGGGGTTGAGGGTGGGGGAGGGGGAGTGGTGGGGAGGAAATGAACAAAACTGTACTTGAACAACAATAAATAATTTTTTAAAAAGAAGAAAAAATCAAGAAAAACAAAATTTTACTCATTTTCTCATTAAGCTGTATGCCTTTTTTTTTTTTTTTGGCTTCTGTGTTTTGTGCAATTCAGAGAAATCATGATTCACTTGGTTCACTTTTTACCTATACAGGTTTATTAACAATAAAGAGAATTAAAAAGTGCATTTTGTATACAATACAGCACTAGGTGTTGCAACAGGAGATACTAAATAAATGAACAAAGCCAACATGCCCTGTCCTGTCTGAGTTTCTAATCTGGTGGACAAAAAAGACTCTTACATGAAAAGGACTTGAAAAGCAACATTCTGGCTAGTAAGGAAAGAAAGAAAGAAAGAAAGAGAAGAGTGTCAAGTCAGGTATTATTAATTAGGAGCTCCTTGGTGGGAAAAGCTAAGTATTTTCTTTTGATTTTTCTTGTTTTTCCTTTCTCTTTCTTTCTTTAAATTTTTTTCTTCTTCTTTTCTTTTCTTTTTCTTTTTTGCTTTCTTTGGTTTTGATTTCAATGGAAACAAACATAGGACATATATCAATTGAGTAGAAAAAAAGGGAAATTTTGATTTCATAATTGTTGCCACCATTAATCAGTAAACTTCCCTCTTTTGTTCCTTTTTAACTATTTTAGTTCCCTTAAACCCAATCTTGTAGTTTATCTAACTTCACCGTCCCTGTAAAGCACAAAGAAAAACAAAGATTTCATGGAGGGACCACGGCATCTGCCATCCTTTACGGTAAACTGCCCACAGTACAGGTGCTCAGTCTCTATGAAGGGAGGACAGTACTGTGACCTGTGTCCAGAGTTAATCAGTCTGCACATTTTCTGTCTACCTCAATGGTGGAATTTTTTTTCCCCCAAGCTAAAGTACACTGGGTTGGGAATCAAGACACGTGATCTTTACTGTATAACCTTAAGAAACATACTTTCTCTATCATGGTTTGTTTTCCTCAATTTTAAATTTAAATAATGATAAAATATTAATTTTAAAGTTTTTTTTCCATGTGAGTTTATTCATCTCTTTATTCTGTGAGTGCTTACTGATTACCAGCCAGCACTGTGAACAGTGTTCCAGGTTCCAGGAATTCAGTGTGAGCAAGGGTCTGAATGTCCATGCCCATGCCCTTAGTATTCAGTGTGGGGGCACAGCACAGATATATATCTCTATCTGTATCATGTACAGATACATATACAGATACATATACACACACACGATATTTACTGCTGAGAGGAAATGCCACAGTGAGTGCTTAAAATTGGGGGCTGCTTTATCTAGGGCACTCAGAGAAAATCTCTCTGAGGAAATAACAATTGAATTGAAACTTGAATAGAAATAAGGGATCTAGCTGGCCATTAGGTTATTATTTAAGCAGTCTCATGCTTTATCTGCAGGCCCCTGACCCTTTCAGGGACATGAAGTCACCGAGTTTACCAATGAGAACAGCAAGCTTTTCTCTTTACAGTTTTTCCACTGCTGTTCTTCACAAGGTTATGATTGCAATTTTTTGTCAATTGGGCAGAATTCAAACTGCAGAGAGAACAATAAAATTATGACTTGGTGACAGACCTACTTCACTGCCAAGGTTTGTTGGAGCTCTCCATTAATTTCATCGTTTCTCTTCTTTCAGTCTGTCATTTTACAGGGAGCGAACAAAAATGATACTTTCAATGGCAGACAGGTACAATGAGAAAACACCAATTCAAAAAACAAAAATACAACTGCTTTGCAAAGATCTTTCAGGTCCTGGTAGTTCAAATTTCAAAAAGGCTTAAGGACATGCTACTTATTATCAAGTGAAGAAGGTAATATTCATAACAATTTCCCTTATTTTTGGATCTTCTAAAATCTGTTCCTCTGGTCATCTTTCTTATGCAACTAAGAACAGAGTAGAATGTCCATGAAAATTTATCTCTGAATGAATAAATGGAAAAAGAAACTATGCATGAAGGAAAACAAGTATAGCTCTTTTTGTTTGGAATATCTGCATATGAAGAACCTGGGGTCAAATAATGACATTGTGGTGGTTATTCAATAGCTCTCACAAGACAAAGTTGTGGCCCCTATGCAAGATGTTCTATACTTTCTAATGAGCAACCTATACTGTTGGGATGTGCTAACCAAGAAGGAAAAGAGAAAGCCCGAGATTAAGTAGAAAAGGAATAGTTGGGAGAATAAAAGCAGGAGAGACGTCATATACTGGGAAAAGATAAAAGAAAGGACACACTTGAAATCTATTCTTGAAGCATCTAAAAGAGAAATAAAATCATGAAAACTGAGAACGAAAGGAAATATGGGAGATTTGAAGTCTGCACAATAAAAATGGAAAGAAAGGTTTATTGAATGTGTGTGCACAATGCTGAGTGCAACTTGTATTATTAAACACTTACTCTGTGCCACATAATATGCTAAGAATATCCAAATGCATACTCATTTGACTTTTAAAACACTTTGAAATATAAATTACAATTGTGTGTCAGGGAATTCAGGTGACGTGCTCAAGTTCTCATAGGTGGTAAGGGATCAAAGACATGAGACAAAGCATGTTCTTTTTACCTGGAATTGATGCTTTACCCTGGTATCTCTCAGGGAAAGGTCCCTCCTGCCTGGGACAACCCAAGACACTTTGATCCTTTTGCCATTTCTAGTCAGTCAATTACTAAGCTCCCACTTGTATCAGACACAGTGTCTTCAGGGAAACTAATGCATTTGACTGTACAGTCAGCAACCGTCCAAGAGCTCATTCATATCTGGCAGGTCCCATTGCGCTCCAAGAGCCTTTGGACAACACCATGGGGGTGGTAGCAGGGTGATGAGGGAGTAGCTTAAGTAAAAGTCATGTATTATCTGAGCAAATTATTCAGTAAGAAACAGACAAGGGTTTGGAGCTAATATATATGATCTGATTGGGAAAAGTATTTTGAGACACTTATTTATGCTAAACATATAAGTGGTTTTATATACATGTTTAAATGATATGCATGAAATTCCGTCCTGTTAAATCTTCAATCCTTTGTAAGATAAGAGCAAGTTATTTGTAAAAAATATGTATCAATTAAAAAAAATTTTTATAATAGAAAAAGCAAATAGTGTTGACTTTTTATTTAAATAGGTACCAATCTAGGGGTCTAATTAAGTATAGAAAATAATTAATATAAAGATCATGTGTGTGTGTGTAAGGAGTAAAAAGCATTTGCGATTAGGCCTAAGAATAAGCACTGAATTATCTCTTCATCATTGCTTATTTTAAAAGATTAATATTTTCTTTTTAGTAAAAACCCTTTAAATTCAACTCTCATTTTCTTAACTTCATATTAATCTCTTTTGATTTACTTTTTTATTTTCAATATATTCCATGTAAATATTTTTCCTATGGAAGAAGTAATTAGAGAAAGAAAAGGTAGCTGTATCTAAAAATGTCTTCTAGGTCAGAATGGGTCACTGTTGATGATACATGGCATATAATATGTAACATCTAGGAAAATCAGAAAGCATAAGGCTTTGAGGCATGACAAAAGTGAAAACCTGTTCACAGCATAATATTATTTTCTGGTAAGTACACTATAAATAATTAGGTCAATGCTTGACAGGAACAATAAAATAAATTAAGATACATGTAATCGTTCATGTTGGGTTATGTAGTCCAGCCACCTACTTATATAGGTTTACTATGTTATCAGATACAACAATAAATTGGTTCATCATTTAATTTCCCTGAGAATCTCAACTTTATTTATTTAGTTTGCTTTCTAATAAAGAAATGGTGAATTTTATTTAAATAGTGCACTAGTGGTAAGTACATTATGCTCCAGGTACTAGAAAATTAAAATGCTCTATGTATTTTCACCTATCCAAACAAATTGAGCTTCTAATCCATATATGAATTCAACTGTAAGACGAAGCTCTGATGGTGGTATATCAGAACTATAATTGGCAAAATACTAAGGCCCATAGGAATCCTGGCCATGTGCTAATGGACCTACGCTATGTCTGCATGGAGCTCGCATGCTTGTCAAAGTGGAGTTTCCTTCCAGCTTACGGGGTGGCAACAAACTTAGTGTTACAGCAAACTGTAATTGGTGGCCAAAGATGTGTTAAATAAAAGAAATGTTATTGAAAGCAACAAGAACTTTTTGGGGATACATTTCACTTTAGGTTTATAGCAAAAGTCTGAATTATACCTATTTATCCTTCCAGAGCCAAGTGGTTAAACCTAGTTATAAAACTGATTGACAAATATCCCCAGTTGCATGAAGAATAACAATTCATGCTAGATAGAAGTAGAGACTGATAATTTTAATTTGCCATCTCCATAGTGTCTTAGAATAAGGAGGGTTAGAGTTATGAAACATTTTGTGGGCTGGTATATTGTACTTACTTGTGAAATTCCTGTGTATATTTCTATTCTCCCTGGGACATATATGATCTTCACACTCAGGGAGGAGGCAGATACTTTTTCCAATGCTCTTCTCACTTTGTCTCGTATCCTGAGGAGAATGAAGACAATGTCCAATAGTCCTTGGATGTCATAGATAATCTATTAATCCTGGAGATAAAACCTTGGAGAATTATTCAACTCTCTTAGCATTGGAGAGAATGTATATCAAGTGATTTTGTTTAATTTGATCCTTATAGCTAAGCGGTGAGGTAGGTATGATTCTTATTTCCAAATGAAGAAACTAATGCTCAGAGAAAATAAATAACTTGTCCAAAGTCACACAGTTTGGAAATTTCAAAACCAGATTTTAAACTTAGGTCTGTTTGTCTATGAACCTAGTGATTTTAAACAATAAGAGACTGCCTTGAATATTCTATACAGTTAATAAAATTTATTCTTCTTCCCCCAACAAGGTACACCCACACTCAGCACTGTGTAAAACAGATGCACAATCGTTTTTTAATGAAATTTAATTTATTTTAAACATTTCTATGTTTTATAAAAGGATTTGAGATTTGGTAAATTGTTTTTGAACAGTGCTTTTTAATAGAGTACATGTTTTAAAAATATTTATTCAATTAATGAATATCAAGAAAAATAATTAAATGCTTAAAAGGTTTGTGCTGTTTTCATGGTAGCCTTGTTCTTCTCTAACACTGGTGTTCATTTCCTTCCTCCAGCTTTAATTTTACCAATTAGGGCACATTTAGCTGTAAGTAACAGAGTGCCCAAATATTAATGGTTAAAGTTAAGCAGACAAGCTTTGTATAAGCACTCAAAAGTAGATTCAAATGTCTGTAATCTTTCTTTACTCTTTGCTATTACCAATGTGTTAGTTCAGTATCGTTGCTATTTTTGTTCATCAGCCTGTCGCTGCATGGTTAGAACGTGACTGAGGAAGCTCCATGCAGTGGAAAACTTATTGAACCATGTTCAATGTAGAAAGAAGGGAATAGAAACTTTCTTCTGATTTACTTCATATCCAGCTTCAAAAACCTTCCCAGAAGTTTGCATTTCCAACTAAATACCAAAGATCCACTTTTACATCAATTGACCAAAACCAGGCTACACACTAAACTACTTGTACACCCTAACTGTACACTAGCTGAGGTGATTGGGATCGTTATTCATGTTAAAGCCAACTATTGTTTATCTTCTGTGGCTGGGAAGTGAGATTATTTTCCCTAAGTTTTATTTTTCTGGCAGTACAAAAGTGGCTAAAAGAGGTGAATAGCTTTTAGTGGTCAATCATCATTGTCCATTTCACTCAAAGTCAACTTGCCAATTTTATTCCCATAATTTTTTAACAAACTATATGTCATTGCTATATTCAGCTCATTACTAGACCCACTTTCGATTCCTTTCAAAAAAATTGCAGCTTACATGAGAGTTATAAACTATATTTGTTGCACTACTGAGTTTTCCTCATCATCTTAGCATAACTTGCAGAAACTATTTTAGAAAGTTAAGTTGTAGATCAGACATCTAGGTTTAATAAAATAACACAACTTGTTAAGGTAAATAGACATTCCCCAACAGCTGCGTATCAAATACTTTTTTATATAACACCGCTGTCACTACACAAGAAACTTGACAGGAAAAGTATTGATACCCACAATTTCTATTTGAGAAACTTCAGAATGTTTAGTTACATAAAGATCACTTGGCTGGGGAGTGCTTATTAGTTATTCCACTTCCCTTTCAACTGAATCTGAAGCCCACCCTTTCTCTGCTCTACCATTCCACCTGCATAGGGAAAAAGTATCACTCGCATTGCCACCTACCATGGATATAGAGTCTGCTTTTTTGGCCAACTTTATAATTACCCCTGCATCTGAAATAGTTATGACAGAATTGGCTTATCTGTGGCACAGATGAAGATTTCAAAGTGCTCCCACCCTGTGCCAAGGGCAAGGGTGGGACAGATTACACGGGTGTGGAGCGTTCCTCATTTCTCTTAGTAGAACAATGAGGGAACTAAGTATTGTCTACAGAAGCCAATTCTATTTTCACAGCCAGACTCCTTGACAGCATCTTCCAAATACACAGTTTCTTGTCCCAGCAGTTCCTCAGAGTGTTCAAATGCATCTGCTTTTGCCTTAGGCTTGCATACAACCTTTCTGCTAGTTCGTTCTTCATTCACCCTTGCCTTATATGAGGAAGTCAAGAGGCTGGATTCAAGCTTAACAGGGAAAAACAGTTCCCCTTGGGAACAAGGTAAAGAAATAATTCATCAGGACTTAGCCCTTAATCAAAAATAATCATCTCACACTTATGTCCTCATTCCATAGTCCTTATTGAAAAAGCATTTTGGATTTTTCTCTGATTTAGGTAGCATGTGTGGATTCAAAATACAGTACAAATTCTTGAAAAAGATACACATACACTAGGCACAGGTGTCTTCTAGTGACCTGGCTCCTGCTTCGTGTCCTCCAAGGTAGTCACCATGCATTTTAGCCATTCCACATCAGTCCCCTGTAGAAGGGGAAGGATGTGTGCAGCCCAAGCTTCTGCATGGACCCTCTCCCTGTCAGCCCATTTCACTGGCTAACTCTATTTCCCGTGTCATTCTGCTCAAAGGTATTCCCAGCCAGAAAATTTCCCCTAATGCCCTTCAGTGAGGAGTTGGCACATTACATTTCTATTTCTATATCCCCGATATTGGTCCTATCTTCTGATAATTGTGTTTTTCCTATTTGTATGCCTATCTCCCTCACCATACTCTAATTACTTTGAACATGAAAACTATTTACTTATTTAGTTTTTATGTGTACCCATAGTCTAAGGTACAGTCTGGAAGATTGCATACCTCTAATTTTGTCTGAATAAAGGAAGATAAAATACATTGTTACATTTTCTTATGTGAGAGAAGCAGTTTGGGCAGGAAATGCCCAAATCCATTTTCTCCTCTTCTTCCTGTAATAATGCTCCTCAAATAACTAGATGGTCCATTAGATTAAATTCAAGCAATAAAATGTCCAGGATGGTCTTTAAAACTTCAGGCATGATTCCTGTGCTCTCTCCATGCTCATTAGCCAGTAGAGGCAAATAACCCAGAACCAGAAGACAGCAGACCTACATGTTGGGAGGACCCTGGTCTCTGGAATGAGTCAAGAGAAGGGGTCCAGATCCCAAAGTGATTTAATGGAATGGGTTCCTCAGTGACTCAGGAGATACCCATGCCAATTCATGTGGGTCATGGTGTGACAAAAACACGTGTTTATTGTGTTAAGGTATTGAAACTTGAGGGTTGTTTCTTTCATAACTTAGACTAATACAATTAATTAAAAGATATTCGGAACAGAGCAACAAGATAGACAAGTGAATTTTATGTTAGGGAGGGAAGACTATTTTCCACACCGTAACTGTATTTCAAGGATCTGTATGTGAAGAGTTTGGAATGTCGGTTGCATTCCTTCTGGAGGCTCCATGAGAGACTCCGTTTCCCTGCTTTTCCCAGTGTGTCGAGGCCACCTGCATTCCTTGGCTTTTGTTCTCTTCCTCCATCTTCAAAACATATCACCTAACACATGCTTTTTTTTCCCAAGTAGTATTTTTTTTATTGTCGTTCAAGTACGGTTGTCTCCATTTTCCTCCCACCACTTAGACAAATCTCCTTTTTGCTGACTTTGACACTCTTGCTCCCTTATAAGAACCCGTGTGAATGCCACGGGCCCACCCAAATAATCCACAATAATCTCCTCATCTCAGCATCTCTAACTTCACTACATCTGCCAATCTCTTATCATCACATAAGGTAACAGTCACAGGTTCCAGGGATTAGGTTATGGACATCTGTGTTGAACATTATTCTGTGTAGAGTACTTCCCTATTTCAGGTAGATTTAAAACATACAATCCTTACTCTTCTTCATTGACTTGGCATGTACAACCATCCTGGCGAATATATAACTTGAAATATGACAGAGCTGACATTGCAAAATGAAAGAGGATAAGCTAATTATTCAGTACATGGTGCTGGAAAAAATATGGAATTAGCTCCTATATCTTGTTATATAAAAACATCAATTTCATATGGCATAAATATTCTCTTTATAACCTAAAGAGAGGGAAGATTTTTTTAAAAGACACAGCGAGTATTATATTACAATATGAAAGAGGGATAAATATAATCCTCCTAATTTTAAATTAAGAAGCCATGTTTCTTTTAAAAATGCATAAAAAAAATAAAGAAAAACCACAGGTCGGGGGAAGAGGGTACAAGGGGGTTAAATGGTAACGGAATAAAATACAATAAAAAAAAGATATTTGCAACACATATAACTCATAACACATTACTATCTGCAATCATTAGAAATATTCCTATGAATTGATAAGAAAAATAGGCAAAAGACATGAACAGGTATCTCAGAGGAGAAAAACAACCAAAAATCCAATGAGAAGGTACCATTTCTGTAGTCATAAGAATGGGTTGAGGGGGACAAGATTTGTAGATGAAAACGGCGGTGAAGTCTAGGGTAAAATCCTGATGAAGTCTTAGGGAGGTAGTGGTGGTGAAGTTCAGAGAGATTAATGGATGTGAAAAATATTTTGGATGATACCGCTTAGGTGTGAAATAACTGCAGATGTCAAGGACAGGAATATATATGAATAAATACGGTCTCCAGATTTTTTTTCTTGAGCAGCTGGTTTAATTAATGTATTGATTTAACTGCAACTCGGTATCAGCTAAGTGTTCCTCCTCAGGATATACATTTTGTCCCTACCTAAATGGGCTCTATCCACCCCTACAGTCACTCCTAATTTACCTCATACTGTTTTACTTCCTGTGCAAGACTTATTATTGTTTGAAATGATCTCATTTACTCAATTGTAAATATGTTTATTGACTTTTACTTCCTGCATGAATGTAAGTTTCCTGACCAGAGGGGTGTTGTCTTGTTAAAAATTGTACTATGAGCACCTGACAGAGGTAGCCCTGCAAAGGATGCACTCAGCTACATTTGTCAGGTCGACCGTAATAACAAACAACCCCCAAACTGTACACATGTATAAAAACAAAGACTTACTTCTTCACATTACATAGAGACAGCTCGTCTGTTTTGACTGATTTATTTTACCTCTGTACACTCTGTGGGTAGGTCGCATCTTTGTTCCACATGTTAGCATTTTGTGACCCAAATGGGATATGTTTATTCCTATAGCCCAGGGAAGAAGCAAAAGAGTAACAGAAATATGCTATGATTCAAAGTGCAAGTCCAAACCCAATATTCACAAAGTGAAAAGGAAGTAGTGACCACATAGACTGTTGCAGAGAATTGAAGATCCCCTAGAGAAAATCACTGCTCTATGTGAAATGTCTATCCTTTTTCTTCATGTTATTTTCTTCTTTTAAATAGTTATATCATTTTATTTTTTGTATGTTACTGCAGCTTTAACCTGGGATTATATTTTTCATGAAAATACAACAGTCCAGAAAATGCCATCATCTCTATTTACAAAGTAGTGTTTGGATGATATGCTTTGCAAAAGAGTTTCTGCTTCTCAGAGCTGAAGGATATCCCAGTGGTGCTTCTGTGTACTACCAATATGCAAAAATGAGAATAGCAGTAATAGGAGTGACTGTTCTTTAGCAAATCACTCTACGCTAAGTATGTTACATACATTATCTGAAATCTATACCAAAACTCTGTGAAGAGATATTTTCTTCCTTCTTATAATTGAGTAAATGGGTACATAGAATTCAAATTATTTATCCAAACTCAAAGGTGGTAAAGGATTGAGCTGGGTCCAATCCTGAGTCCACAGCATCTTACCTGAAATACGATGACTAGCATTTCTCACTCTGTATCTTGATCAAACATGAACAGGTGCTTTGAGGAAGCAGGAGTGTCACAACAAGTGTGTTCTTTACCAGAGATCTGTCTCACTACTATCTATTTATTTTGTTATTTTATGGCAAACATAAAGTATACCATTTCATAATTAAGATGCTCTCTCTATTCCTTCAACATTAATATCAATTCCTGACAAGCCACAAAAAAAAAAAATCTAAAATGTAATGAAAAAGAATAACATGAATCTGCTATAAAAGAATATGTATAGAATTTGTGAAATAGAATGAAATACTCTGAGCCTATTGCAGAGTGTGCTCTTAACTCATTCTACAGCTATCTTAAATACTACTGATCCTAAAGCATAAATGAAACATGAGTCATATAAGATATATTAAATGACTGAGTCTTAGATATTTGAACCCCTGGGCTCCAAATGAAAGATTTTCAGAGAGTATAGCCCACATTTTACAGAATGCTCTTCACCTTCTCTGGAGCTCTACCTCTAACCTGGTCTTCTGTTACATTTATGCCCACAAACCACCTCCATTCCCTAAAGACATTTGAAAGTTGTCAACATGGGGACACTGCTCTTTGAGCTCCTATAAATTCCTGGTGTCACATTAGAAAGGTATCCTCAAGAGCAGGTGAAGCTGCGTCTGCTGTGATTTCGCTCTCGCCTGCTTTCACTGGCTGCCCACATACAGCTCATCATTTATACGCTCTGAAACTATCTCAGCTTGCCCTCCACAGAAGACTTTGAGTCCAATGGTCCAAATTTCTCTGTGGCTCCTGGCTGCATGGTGATCATGAGGAGCAATAATGGGCATAGGCATCTGTTGGTCGGCAAGAGATCTGTTACCTCATTATAATCGTTTGAGCAACCCACGGAGGAGTGATTGCCCTCATTTTTCAGATGAGGGTACTGAAACTCAGAGAGTTTACATAGCATGTCCAAAGTCAATGGGCAATACCTACTACCCCAGTGAGTTGTTTGAAAAATTATAATGTGTTAACAAATGCATAACTGTAAATGGTAGTACTTTGTATATTTAATTCCTTTTTCTGAAAAAACTAGAAAAACTGCTGGCAGTCTATTGCTACTTCAACATACTTCACTGCAAATCTAAATGCCTTCAACACCATATCTTTCAAATTATCCACCTAAAAATATGATGTCTTACCTGCCCATAAAAGATAGCACTGATAAATATGAAAAACAAGAAAAACAGGTACAGTTATAAATACAGTCATTTATCTTGGGAGAAAACAAAATGATGCCTATCTTTTTGATTTCTGCATTCCTAAGGGGATTTTGCATATTAGTAACATCAATTTTAAAGAACTAAGACTGCATAGAAACTTATCACCATGTCAGAAGAAGAAGGAGGAGGAGGAGGAGGAGATGGATTCATGTTTGTATATTTTAATCTATTTTCTGCAGGTGTAAAACAAGGTTGTTGTTTTTTTTTTCTCCCCCCACCCCCCCAATATGGTAGGAGAGAAATGAGCTGTACTAACACTACTGGGCTGTCAGATAATCCTAGATTAGGTGTGAATTCCTTTTCTTTTCCCACCTATTTCCTCATAGAAATGCTTTTAATATTTTTTTTTACAGTTATGGTATTAAGGAAAAAGCACTGAATTACTCTTACTTTACTTAGAACCATTAAATTTAGGGCAGAAGCATAGTCTTGACAATCACAGGTTATACTTGGAAGGTGCCTGTTCTTGGTCCTTTTTCACCCCATATGTAAGGCCCAAAGATTTCAGAGTTTTTGAATCTCTGAAACTTTATAAAAATATATTTGTGTATTTCTCAGCAGGTTTATAGCTTTTATTAGGTTCCAGCAAGACTGGAAAATAACCAGGCGCGTGCTTCCCCTGCACCTGTACTAAGTTACAATCGCAATTAGCATCCTTAAAATGCTAAATCCAAGATGCAATATCTAAATGTTGGTGCCATAAATGGATAGAGAAGAAAGAATGGTTGGAGAAAATGCCTCTACATCAAACTCAATTCAAAGAAACCTTAAGAATAATCTACCTATTTCATATAATCTTAATTTGAATCCCCTTTACTAACTTGCAAAAAATAATTATTTACTTTTTTCTATTTATAGAAAGCGTAAATTGTGCAAATAGTTTGTTGCTTTAGGTAGCTGTTCATTAACAAGTTAGCATAAACACTGAGCAGTTTTTGGGGTGACTGCCCAAGAAAGAGCAGCCCGAGGAATGACTCCTCAAAATAGAGAGAGTAAATGGATCTTTCAGGACTGCTCCAGTCTTTCAAAAGTGGATCATTTCATCAGATAAGCAAATGTTTTTACCAACTTCCCTCATCTTTCCTTTCACAAGAAACCTAGGAGCAATTCAATGTAAGCGCTCGCTTTAAAAATTAAGAAAATTAATATTGTCACAATTAAATGACTTAATCATTCAACTGAAGCCAGAATTTGCATCCAAAAGTTATAAATTCCAGGTTATTCAGTGTTTTTACCACAATAACAGATTTTCTTAACTAACTTTAATTTCTACACAGTAATATATTTATGAAAAATCTTCCAGTGTCTTCTTGGTACACTTAAAATAATTATAATATATATATATATTTTTTAATTCTAAACTTAGCTTAGCAGACACTGCACAAATCATGTGCTTTCTCACCTCCCAGGTAATAACCTGCCTCTCTACCCTATTGCTGCTACACTGTAACCTCATGAGTTTCCTTTTAGTTCCTCAGATATAACAAACTCCTCCTTTTCTTTGAATTCATGGTCCCTTTTACCTGAAACAGTGTTCTCCTCATAGTCTTAGTGCTAATCATCCTGGTCAGTTCAAAAGTCATCTTGTCAGAGAAGCCATCTCAGACCACCAAACCTCCATTAATAATCCCAATTGCCCTCTGAACCCGCCATTTTTTCCTCCCTTATTTCATCGCGTTAGCTTCTTTCACAGCTTCGATCACAGTTTTAGAATATGTTCTAATAAAGAAAGTGGAATATATCTACCTTGACCATATATATCCACTATCAAGAAAGATCCTATGACGAAAAGGTGGTTGAAGATAAATTTTTACCGCAATTTATATTTAACTGTGTTTAACTAGGACAGAAACATTTATGTGTCACTCAGGATAAATTCTCCATACTTATATAAGTTTGGAGTTAATTAAAAATGTGGATGGATAGATAGGCAGATAGATAGAGAATGATGCTCAAAATAATCTCAAATGAAAATCAAAATCATTAATGGTTTTATTATTTTGAAGATTCCCTTGCATCATAAGGAGTCAGCATAATGTTAAGCAAGAAATGATTAAACCATAATACCCTAAGCTACCACGGTGATAAGGAATGCTTAAAAATGTAACCTTGATAATAACTAAGGCTCCTGTGGCCCACCCACTGTCTATAAGGTGCATTTGAAACTCTGTTCACATCCCAGGGACATTTAAAACTCAGTTGGTAGATATAAGAAAGTGAAGAGTTAAATCCATTATTTATCTGCATTTTCAATGATTAAATGGGACTTCAGTTGTGACCTTCAACAAACATTTAAAAATCCTCATTCATTGTTTCTCTAATTCTCTTTTGAACATCTCATGAACCAAACTCCTAAAATCCTCTGGCCCAAGTAGCCTGTGAGCTTTTTGGTCTCTCTGTTTTCCCCAGTTTATTGTCATATGCATAATCTCAACTTCTCTTGGTAATTTTTTTCTGCCTTTGCTAGTATGTTCTTCTTTTTCTCTTTCCAGTTCACAGTTTTATCACTGTATCTCTTCTGGAACCCTAGTTCAGCATCATAAGTTTCCAGCAACCGCTTGAAAAGGGACAATTCCCTTCGCAGAGGTAAGGACAAAGGAGGATACATCTGATTGGACAAACACTAATGGTAAAGGCCAATAAATTCTCAGGGTGCTTTATTCTATCCCTGCACAGAACACATACTCAAAAATAACAATGAAATGTGTGTTTCATCAAAGGGTCTTCATTTTTATTCCCTAACCAGTCATAAAACTTATTTCCTCATTAAAGTACAAGTACATTAAAGCTCTCTTTTATTTTTCCATTGTCGTGGCATGGTTATTCACTTACAGGCAATGAGGGATAGAAAGAGTAAGCAATTGTGAAATCAAAACAGGTATAACTGATTCAAGAAAGTGTAGGAAGAAAAGAAATTAATTTAAGATAAAAAGGGCAATCATTAGAATAAAAATGAAATAGAATAAAAACAACATGGAATTGCATTAATGAGAAAAAGAGTAAAATTGCATGTAACACCAATTCACTAAGAATACATTATGGAGAAAAAAATCTAAAAATATATGGAAGAAGATTAGAAATCAGTGGAATACAGATTAATTCCTTCACACATGTGGGTATAAAAATGGAGAAAATTACCCTGGCCGGTGTGGCTCAGTTGATTGGAGCATTGTTCCTCAAACCTAAAGGCTAAGGTTTCAAATCCCTGTCAGGGCACATGACTAGGTTATCAGTTCAGTCTCCCATCGGGGCACATAGGAGAGGCAACTAATTTGTTACTCTCTCACATTGATGTTTCGCTCCCTTTCTCTCTCCCTTCCTTCCCCTCTCTGTAAAATCAATGAGCATGTCCTCAGGTGATGATTTTTAAAAATGTAGAAATTTTTGTACATAAATCTTGAAGATATAGCATCCAAGAATTATTCATGGATCTTTAAGTGAACATTGAATATGGAACATGAAAAATATCAACACCCAGATGTATCATAAACAAACTTTAGAACATCAATGATTAAAGTAAAATTTTAACTGGCCTGACTTGGTTATTTTTTAAGTAACAATATATTTCAGAAGCTTCTAGAGCACATCTTCAAAATGCTGATAAAATCTCTGACAGTCGAGAATTTAATAGCAAATGAAATTATCATCCAAGAGTAATGACAAAACGAAGATATTTTCAGATGCACAAAATCTAAGAGAGTTCACAACTTGTAGATGAAATAAAATATTAAAGCTAATTCTTCAGCAAATGTGAACACAGAGGAAAGTGGAGAGACACCAATAAAAATTGTGAAGAAAGGCTGACAGAATATATTGCAAGTCAAATTAATGAATTAACTATAAACTGAAACAACAATTTTTGTGTCCAGAATACATTAAAACTTTAAACAAAAATAAGCATGAAAAATTTGTTAATTTGTATTTACCAAAACATGATATCTGGAGAAGTAAAAACTTTAGACTTTTGAAATAAAAACATTTGGTTCATTAGGAATATTATATGCGTGTGCATATATATATATAAACACATCATGTATAGTAGTAATATATAATGTAAAAGTACGTTTATGTACATATAATCTATCATATACAATATATCCAAAAATGATATTACTTCACAGGTTATTTCATTTATATGAGTGATATACATAATGGATCCTCTGCAACTTACTTTTTTTAATCAAACATATCTTTAGATTTTTCTCATTGATATATTTAAATCTTACCTGCTAGTTTTAACTGTTACGCAGTGCTCCAATCTAAGAAAATACCACTGTTTATTTATCTATTACTTCCTTCATGACAATTTGCATCATAATCACTACCTTCTAAATTTTCTAGATAATGCCAAATTACTTACATAAGTAAATTTACCCTTTCATACTCCCATCAGTTGTGTATGTATCTAGCACTTGGTATTACTATTATTAACTTCGTGTCAGTCTGAACAATGAAATGGTGGTACTTCAGTCTGCATTTCACTGATCACTAGTTTGGTTGACTTTTTGTATGTTTTACTACTTTTCAGGACCCTTCTGATTAATTTTTTGTCCTATACTAGAAAACATTCTTATGTAGTCATTTGAGATTGTATTATAGAAAGTTAAATAGTAAAACAAAAAGGTGAAATGACAGCATTTAGAAAGCACAGGGTCCTACATAATATAGCTGCAAAAAGGGTGTCCAGGATAACAGCCGAGGGGGCATTGCCTAAGAAACTTAAAAAGAAAAAAAAAGGAAAAGAAAGCAAAGGAACCGATGGATTCTTATGGTTGTCTTTGTGTTTCTCAATATTATTTTGGGACATTTGGAATCTCTGAAAGAAGATTGAGAAAAATGTTAATAATAGGTATGGGGACCATTAAAACATATTTAAACATAGAAATAATTATTCCCTCAAGAAAAAGCAAATCATTGAGAAAGAATAGAAAAGCTGGAGACCAGCAAGCAAATGTGGTTTGACCTCATTGCTGTCCAGGCCCCACCTGAAAAGACAGGCTGGCAACTGAACATTGTATTGGTTGGCCTGTGAAAAGTCTTAAAACCCAAACTGTTCAGACCTGCCCCATCTGGCCTCATGATCCCTGATGTCCTACCTGCTGCAGTAGAGATCTCACAGATACAGTTCCATTTGGGGTAGGTGGCTCCATGTTCCCGGTACAAGATGCTGGTGGGATTGGCTTCAGGTAAAGGTTGTTAGAGATGACCTAAACCTCAGGTTGAGCTCACCATTTACTGGTCAGCTGGAAATAAACAAAACTTGATGGCTTTTGCTGACACTGGAGCCAAATGCACTCATTCATTATAACTCTCAGGAGTTTTCTCCCCTGCCCCGCGCTTAGTACCATGGAATGCTACAAAGGGCACATGGTTATGATCAGAAAGTTGCCTTCGACCCTACAGATTGGGTGTTCTCTTCCATGGAAGTATGAGATTTTGTTTTCTTTTTTCCTCTCTTTAAAACTGAAGAACATATTGTGTATTGATATTCTACAATATCAAACTCTGCAAGCACCTATTGGTGAATTCTGCCTCTGGGATCAGTGCCAAAGGGAAATCCCTGTAAGGAACCAGTCAGTGTGCCACCCCCTTGAAGAATGGTAACTATCAAACGATATAAATTGCCCTGGGGGGCGGGGTGGTCATCAGGAAATGGGAAAAAGTATCCTGAGTTCCCAGCTGGTGAGGAATGGGCAAATCGGTTATATTGGCCACCTCCCTCCAAGTGAAAGCTCTAAACATGCCTTTATTGTATGCCTAAGCTTTCTTTTGTCACCTCACAAACGGTCTGGCTCCATTAGATCATTAGAGAAGCTGAGTACCCTGTACAGATACTCTCATCAAATAAACAGTGATCGGGGGGTCACATCTCAAAGGTCATGGTGTGCAATACTGAGCAAAAGAACCTGACATTGAATGGAGGTCCCATCTACCCTACAGCCTGCAAGCAGCAGGGTTGATAGAAAGGAATAATGGCATATTCAAGAAGCAAATTAAATTATGAACAGGAAAAACCACTTTGGCTGGGTGGACTAAAGTACTGTCTCAGGCTTTAAAACATTTGAATGTTCAGCCAGCAGGGCCTGTTGCCCCATATGCCAGCCTGAGGACCCATGCCAAGACACCCAGCACCGTAAAGGTAAGGAAGACAACCATTGTCCTGACACATCATGAATCAACGTGCTATGCTGCAGATAACACCATGCCCCACCAAGCCTGGAAAAGGAGTTACTTATTGTGATTTGCAATGGTGTGTCCCACCAGGATGGGTATTAACTTTGCACCCCTGGGTAAAGGAGAACTACTCAATCCCCACTGGCATCCTATTGTCCTGTTGCAAGCTGGACCTGTGGAAATACATTATACCTGAAATGGGACACCATTATTAAAACATGTGAGGTCCTGTTCTGTCATATCCTAGCCCTAGTCTATGCCCTCATGCCCAACAATGCTGCCTTTCCTGGACAGCATGTATGGTATGCATAAGCAGGTCAGATTCCTAAAGCTTCAAACCTTCCTCCCCTCAAGGACAAGGGGTCACATTCTATTTTCCACTGGTACAACCATTCAACCACAGTCTGTTTTCCTCCACTGGCCTGGAGGACCTTACAGCACACATAGATGTCCTTATTAAATTCACTCAGCCAGCCTTCAATGACAGTGGACAAAACCTGTCTTTACTGAACACTGAAATATCTCCAATGAGAAAAACTCACCTCCAAAATAGAATGTCTTGACCATTATTAGTACCTCGCAAAGAGTCACATGTGCCATTATCTAAACAGAATGTTCTGTGTTCATACCTGATGTGTGCGCAAATGCATCATCTTTATTAAATCACATGAGGACACAAGTAAATGCCCTAAGTGACCTGACCCCCTCGTTGAGAGATCAAAATAAATCAGTGGTTTAGGACATAGACCTCTTAGTGGAAAAAAAAAACACAAAACTTATTTTGGGAATCATCTTCATCTGTATTTTCTTTTGTATGTCCCTATATATGTGTTGTGGTATCTGCCTCTAATGCAGCCAGATAGCCACCAAACAAGCCACCTTAATGCTGGTGAAACCCTTCGCTGACCACTCAGGGAACATTGCAAAAGAGGTGGATACGCAAAATTGCAAGAGTCGGTCACAAGGGGTAGAATGTTGGAGTAGGTCATGGAAATGACGTGACTGCTGGTTGACTGTAAAGCTGAACCTGAACCCCTCCCCTGTGCTTAGCATGTAGGTTTCACACACCACTCCCACAGCCAAAGCCATTTTTAAGGACACAGCCTTGAGAGAGGAAGGGTTGAGACCGTCTGGACTGAATACATGACCAAACCCAGTTAATAATATCTCTGTATAAACTTTTACGATTCTGAAGGCAGGTCCAGAGATCTATTCAATCTTGCCGTCACCCAAGACAAGTCTTACAGGAACACTCCCTTGCTTATTAAAACTACTACCTACTAATCTGGAGAGGCCTACATTTTCCTTCCCTCTCCTTGGTCTCTGTGCTACGGGGCCGGCTCCAGATGTGAACCAGGAAGCTTCCGTGTTGCGAACCAATACTTCTGCCACAGAGACCAAGTCCCCTGTGATGCTTGTGATGATTCATCTCCTGCCAGCGAGTCTTTAGTATATTTTTTCATTGCACCTGGGATATGTCCCAGGCCACCTCACCCTCCTGCTCAGAGTCCCTACAGCCCCAGCGTCCAGTCTGGACAGAGGTAGCAGGCAGGCAGGCAGCACTTCAGGAGACTATAGACCTCTTCTGGGGAACCAGCCTCACCTCAAGTTCCATCATGGACCCCTTGCCACGAGGGCAGCAACTCTGTTAGGCCTGTTGGCTGCTTGCTGTAGTGGGGCTGCAGACATGGCTCCCAGCACCTGGACACAGGCCCGAGCTGACTGCCGCCTGCTGAGGCACAACCCTGAGCCGCTGAGAAATCACAGCCTCAGGACATGGTCCGCAGCTGGTGGCTACCCCAGGTGTTCAGGTGTTCTGGTCTCTTCCTAAACCAGCCCCCAGCCCTGCCTGCGGCTGCCCAGAAACTCCTATACCTAGATAAATAGACAACTGAGATTAATATGTTACCTTTATTACAATACTAACAGAACTGAAACGGGACAATTCTCAGAGGCTTGAGGTATTTGGAGGAACTAGCAGAGTAAGGAGAAAAAATACTCCTCAATAAATGCTACTTTTTATTACAGCAATTCTTTCTTTAATGCAAAATGAGGGCCAGGCTACACATATCCTACATCCCTTTCTAGATAAGATTTGATGGCTCTCACACTCTCTCTACCAAGTAACCCCTGTCACCATCAATGTCAACTTGTCATACACTTCAGTAGGATGGAAAACATTAGCCATGCAAATTCTATTTATATGTGTGAAGTGCAGGTGAAAAACTTCTCTATAAAATATATATATAAAGTACAAAAATAATTAATTTAAATCCTTAAGAAATATTCACTAGTATTAATTCATTTTTCATCTCTGTATCCCTTGCTATAACGAAGAAGTCCAACAAAATTTTGCTGAATGCAAAAAAAGAAAAAGAGAAGAAAAAGGAAGCATTTATTTGAACTTTGTCTGTCACATGACATTTGTTTGAAAGAAAGATCTCAGAGTAAATGTATCAATCTTTGAAATACATGAAAATGCAGAGCTGAAAAGCTAACACAATTATTATATTTCTACATCATATCTCTAAAGACTTCCTTGTAAACTACCACAGTTGGGTTATACCTCTGCTCATACATGAATTACTGTAAGTGGTAAGATGAAACAATGCGGAGAAGGCGGAGTGAAATAAAAATAGGACCCCTACCAATTCACCATAAGGAAGTATCTCATTTTTTCATTGTTTCCATTTTGGTAATTCAAAAATTATTGTGTATTTTTCAACTTAGCTATAAAGGATCAGGTTGGCAATAAATGAATATATAGAGTTTGAACATCAAGATCAAAATCAAGGTTTTTTTCCCTTTTCTTAATTATCTATGAGTCTACCAGTAATGTGTAATTGTTACCAGTGTTAAATCCATCTGACAAAAGTAATTTACGTTATTGCTATGGTGGTATTAACATGGCTAGGGAAAAAAATTATACCCAACCCATGTGATATGAGATATAATATGTGAGTAACAGGGGAAAATTCTTACCTAAAAATTTTAGTATATACAGTCACACAAATATTAAATATTATATATTAAATTCATACAAATGTCGGCAGTTACATTCATATAAACCCTTAGTATTCAAAAGACACAGAGTCTTTTGAGATTAACAATTGTTAATTTTTTTAAAAACCTGCAGATAAAAACTCATGCTTAATTGAAAAAGAAGCAACTCTTGTACATACACGGTTTATCAACACTGCTCTCTTATCCCTGAAGCCACGTGCGAGGAGTACTGTTCTCCCCTCCTCCCCATTGAGGGTTTTCTGCTCTGCCTTCTATTCTTTCCATCTCATCACAGTTTACACTTGTTTCTCTCTACTTTTGTCCATTTCTTTGTTAAAATCTTATAGTTTCGCTCTCTGTTACAAGGCCACTTTGACTAAAAGACTCCTAAACTGGGAAAAAGAACATTTGTGTCTTCCTATTCAGGAGACCCCATAAGCAGTTTGTTTTACCACAACTTCTGATACACGTAGGCTTTAGCTCTTTTTAGACACAATGAAAAGAAAATTAGAGTAATATTGATTTCTACCAAAGCTGTATTGTTTCTCTAATTTACAGTTTAAAAATTAGAAACATCACACTTCTATAAAATTGCATTTCGAACCATTTGTGCACAAATTGTTTTAGAAGAGATCATTATTATTTTACAGCAAGTAGGTGAGGAGAGGGTGGAAAATAGAAATAAGTCAATTGATTGTCTCAGGTCTAATACAACTGTTACATCTTAAGTTCTTAGTTGAATTGATCTTACTTTGAGCTTTGCCACCTGATAGGTCTCGTTTCCCTTATACAATACATTTTGCTTTGCATGCTTTATTTGTCTAGTTAATTAACGAAAGTCAAGGGGCTTCTTGGGAAGAAAGCAACATCTTTTAGGCTGACCTTCTGAGAAAGGTAAGCCACTGCAGAGGGAATTATGGGAATAAAAGCAAAGTTAAAAAAAAAACAAAAAAAACCGAAGTTGAGAAAAAAATGAATTTTGCTCTGTCCACTCATAAATAACTTGAAAAAATATATAATGAAGCCTAATTTCAGAACACATTTATCACTTTTAATTTCTTATTATCACTGTGCCCTTTTGCATTATTCACTGGAAGACCTTAATTGTATGTGGTGGTTTGCTAGCACAGCATGCTCATCTTCTAAGCTCAAATATCTAACCCACCGTTAGAAGTCATACCTGGCTGCCTCTCTTCTCTGTCATCCCAAGAGCTTCCAGCACATTGTCCTGGTATTAATATCTCCTCAGTAAATATTTTTAAATGGATAACTAAATTAAGAAAGGTTATTAATACTCAAGCATTTACTGATTATATCTAATTTAAAACATGGCTCAGGGCAATAGTTTAAAATTTGGAGTCCTTTAATGAGTTTATGGCTTAGCCCCTGAGCAGGTACAAGTATATTATATTTATAAAGTTCAAAATAATTGTCATATGAGCTTTTACAGAACCATCTGAGAGTACACGTCAAGAAATCTCTGCTATGATGCTTTTTCAAAAAGCAGTGGACAGTAAAAAGAGAAAAGTTAAAGTCTTGTCAGGCTGAAAAACAATCAATGAGAGGTGAACTCAAGTAGTTATAGGCCACCAATAAATGCAATTCATATTCATACGGTTCTGTTTTCAAGCTTCTGTGAAGGTGCTGGTGTTCAACAGTGTGACAATCTATCGATAATCCCTCATGTTCATTCCAGCACTGTTAGCTCTTCTCTGAGGCTGCTCTGAGTGTCATATATGATTTCACAGAAAACACAGGCAAGACCCAAATACATCCATACATACATACATACATGCAACAGATGTACCTGCAATTGAAATACATTATTTTGGTATCATTCCAATATCATTAATGGAAACTGAGAAGAATTTTGACTCTAGGAACTTCCCAAAGTCTTGGAACATGGATCAAGGAACATTCATTCTGATTAAGAGTTTATGCCCTGGCTGGTATAGCTCAGTGGATTGAGTGCCAGCCTGCAAAATGAAGGGTCTCCGGGATCGAGTCCCAGTCTAGAGCACTTACCTAGGTTGCAGGCCAGGTCCCCAGTCGGGGGCATGAGAGAGACAACCGCACATTGATGTTTCTCTCCCTCTCTCTCTCTCCCTTCCCTTCTCTCTAAAAATAAAGAAAATCTCTTAAAAAATCATTATTGTATCTTTCAGAAATCTACATTATCTAAAAAAAGAGTTTATGACTTGTACTTCCTAATCATGGGAATGTAAAGTACAATATAGAGAATTTAGTCAATAATGTTCTAGTAACTATGTATGGTCTCAGATGGGTATGAGATTTATCAGGATGATCACTTAGTAAGTTATATAATAATAATCATTAGGTGTATACCTGAAACTAATATATTATTGTATGTGAACTGCAATTAAAAAATAAAAAATGATTTTAAAAAATTTATGATTTATATAGATTAAAGATATTTATATGGGTTTTCTCATATATTTCTGTGGCTTTCAAGAAATATACAAAGTTAATGAATCTCAGACCTCAGAAGAATAAAATGTGATGTCTTTCAGTGTAAGCAAACTTCTGCAGTGTATCTTAGTTCAGGAAAATTTCAAAGAGCTTTTTTCCTGACTATTTGAAACCAAGATATAAAAATTTAAAAAATTCAAAAATATTTAATATAGAATTGCCTAATCATTTATTAAAAAGAAGGAAGTTTTAAAGGATGAGAAAAGTTTAGTTTTTTTAGTTATTGTTAGTTTGGGGTACAGTCAATTCATAATATTATAATGCCACTCCTGGTAATTCTCCGAAGACAATAATTCAAGAGAGGAAAAAAGATCATTTCTTCTCCAAATTATGGAGAAAACTTTACTGTTTCTTATAATTATTTCCCATTGTTCCCCACCATCAGGAGTTTACTTGTAAAGTAAAATATGCTAAATATTTGTTGAAAAAATAATACATTCTAAAATAAAGATGTGTTTAAAGTATTATAACAACACAAATTACAGAAATCTACCTCATTTTAAGAGAGTGAGGCTGGAAGACTCTAGAAGAATCAGAAATAGCTGGTTTTGTAGACAGTGGCTAGAAAGTTCTGCCAGGAGGAAGAGAACTTGTATACAAAAGCATACAGAGATGGCTTCTAGAATAGATCTTCCTGGGAACAGGGGGATGTAGGCCATACACTAATGAGCTTTTTATATCATGCCAAATAGTGTCAACTCTCTTCCAGAGATAAAATGAAGGGATTTGAGTAGTGAAATAACCTGATCAAATTTGTATTTTAGAAAGAATATTGTGGTATCAAAGTGAGTTATATTTTATTAAAGAGAAAAATACTACCAAAGGAAAGATCATTCTAAACCTAGTTTAAAAAAAAAGTTTTGGCAAGATATGATTAGGAACTAAACTAAGGAATTTTTAGTGTGGGGATAGGAAACAATGGATTTTGAGAATAAATAGAATGTAGAATTAACAGGGATGGGTGAAAATTTATAAGTTGGAGGTTAATTAAGGGAACCAAAAGAACAGAACTATGTTTCGGATTTGGGAAATTGCATAAGTTTTTATGCAATTCATGGAAATGAATAACTCAGTGGAAATTTTCAAATTTACAAGGTAGAGGTTTAAGAAAGTGAATAACTTCACATTTAGAAAGCCTGAATTTAAGGTACAACGACCTGCCTGTGAAATTTTCTCATGATAAAATTATGAATAAAGTTCTGATGGTCAAAAGCTAATGTTATGCTAAATTCAATAATCACTTTTTCTTGCTCACAATAGGTTGGGGTTCTGCTGATTCGGGCTCAGTTTGAATAATTACAGAAGGGTTTGCCCACGAATCTGTAGTCAGCTGGGGCCTTCACTGGCAGGTAGTTGAATACAAAGACTGTTGAAAATTACAACTTGCTCACCTCTCATCCTGCCTACCCTTCACAATGCCTGTACCACTTCCAACATCTAGGGGAGGTGAAAGTGAATGTCACTGGTGTTGAATAGATGAGGAAATTTTAAGTTTGTTTTATTAGATGGCACATCCAGCAGATACAGAATCATTCAGTGTAATGGCATAAAAGGTACATGAAAGGTGACTGGGAGACAGATGCTGAAACCCTCAATAAATGTGAATTTATTATATAACATGTAGCAAATAAGAAAATTAATGAAAAACTGGAACAAATAGTACTGTTATTATAATCACATTAAATATGTACAAAATCAGTTAAAATTGGATAAAAAATATTGAAAAGTACCTTTTAAAATAAAAGTATAAGAATTACAGGTCAAAATGTTTAATTATTTTAAAGTTCTTACAAAAATATAATTTTAAAATAATATGAAAATTAATCCTGGCTGGCGTGACTCAGTGGATTTAGCACTGGCTTGTGAGATGAAAGGTCATTAGTTCAATTCCCAGTCAGGGCACAAGCCTGGTTTGTGGGTCCAGTCCCCAGTATGGGGTGTGTAAGAGGTAACCACGTATCTCTCACACATTGATGTTTCTCTCCCTCTCTTCTCCCTTCCTTCTACTCTCTGTAAAAAAAAAAAAAAAAATTTTAATGAAAATTAATATTAAAAGTAAAAAATGTAATCCTGACATGGTTAGTTAATATTATCAAAAATATATATTTTTAGGATGCAAATTTAGTTCCTTATCCAAAGGTAAGAAATAGCTGATGAAAAGTTTAATTTGAATAGGAAAAAATTTTTGATGCTTTTATCTGAGAAAGTAAACTTTGATTAATAAAATTAGTTATTAGAATAAAGCATCTAAAAGGAAGCAATAAAAAGGGTTGGGCTTTATCTCAAGTTATAGCTCAAAATGAATCATAAGCCCATTTTTATTCAAAATCCTCAAACTGGCTTATTGTCTTTCTAGGAGCTACAATGACTTTCTCAAAAAAAAAAAAAAAGTCTGCTTTAAATTTCGTCATAAAATTTTTTTTTATACCTTTCAGTCAATATCTTCTATCTGAAACAGCTGTCTGTTCCTCACTTTTTGTTTTGGAAATAAGTTTATAGCTATTTGTGGAGAATATGAGGCCACACTGAAACCTTTGAAAGCAGAAAAAACTTTGGGTAAATGTCTAAATAAATACATTCATAGAGTATAATTTGCTCATAAAAGATTAAGTTCAAAAGTAAGTTTTTACAAGGGTTTAAATGACAAAGAGTAGATGCCCCAGACCTATCTGAAGAATTCTCTACCTGGATGTCCAACAAAAACTGCCTTTAATATTAACTTAATCAGTAAGAGAACTGGGATGACCAAATGACTTCTGTAGGTTCATGTTGACAATAGAGAAAGTGAAAGTAAACACTTGAAACAAACAGCAACAAAAAAAGTACACAGTGCCCCATTGGGTCTTATTCTTACTGACATTCATTTCATGGTTTGGGGGGTTATTGACTTTAAATCTTTACTAATAATCCAATCTTTCACTTATTTTTTAGTCTTACTGAACTAGTGAAAGTGTAAAATAGGAACATAAAATCTACCTTCACAGTGTTTTTCGGCAAAATTAATTATATACATATTTAGTCTATGTGGTAGCTTCATTCCTAGCATACATAAGACATTTGTTCATTCTATATGGGTCTGGCTACTGCAGGAATCCAACGTGATAGAAATAGGTCTTTCTGATAATTGTTATACAAATATCTACCTACATATAACAGTAAAATATAAATTAAATCTTTCACATTCTCATTTGGCAACTCTAAATGTTTGTTAGAAATTCCTTAGCATGATAGATCTCACCCAAAGTTATCTTTATATCTATAGAACAGAAATGTGTTTGCCTGTATGGTAATTAGCAGATGAGAATATACAAAAGAATACCTTGCTTCAAGGCTTCAATAAAAATCAAACCAAGTTATATAATATTATAATTCCGATTAATTTTTGTTATTTAAAAATAACAATTAGGTTATTAGAGCATTTATTCATTTTAATTCAAATGGTGACTGAAGTTAATTTCATTTCTTTTTAAACCTATTCTTAAGAATGGGATAGGAACCTTTTTAATAGACTTAATTGTGAAAGCTCAATATATTGAGCATAATTCAGTAACCCATTTTTAAAATAATTTTGCCATCTTAAGCAAAAATTCAAACTTTCTCTGCAATTATTTATATTGAATAAATTTCAGCCTAAACCTTCATTTAAAGATGAACTGGTCATGATACTGTCAACTGAATTTTAGAGAAACATATGCTAAGAAAGAAGATTGCTCATAGAAGACGGTTGTTTGAAAATGAAAAATGCTCTGCGTGGGTACAGCCATGGAGCCAACAATTCTACACACAAGCCAAATATTATCAATCAGTTTTAGTGAATTTTGTTTCTGAGCCCAAATATCTGCAGGACCATCGACAACAAAGACTCATTACTCTGCTTCTCTATATCAGTTGAGACCTACTTTCCATCCTTTGGGTAGACTCTCTGAATATTTGCCTCCACAACTTATGAGAAATGTATGTTGTCATATATTTCCTTTTATACACTCATCATTTCAGCCCTACTTTTCCCTTCAGGAAACTCTGATCACAAACAGAAAAAGAAATTACTATGTAGTGTCTATTGTATGCTTGGCACTGTCCTAGATAAATAATTGCCACCTTAATCTTGAGAACAAAGCTTTACTAACTGCCAACATACTGTTAACAAGCATGACATCAAAACCTGTTTCTTTTTCTATAAAATAAAAATAAATAAACAACTAACATTAGATGAGTTTTCTAAGATTCAAAAGATGGTAAATTTTAATTTGGTTTTATTTTTCTTTATAGTCTTCATGTTTTTACATAGCAGGACTCAGGTTGCCTCCTATGTTGGATCACCTATAAAATGTTCAATGTCATTATGCCTATTGCTGTACACAAAAAGCAAATGAAGGGCAGAGAAGAGATCACATGTTTCAATCATATGCTTAAACAAAAGACTAAGAAACATCTAAAGCTACAATAAGAGTGACTTAGGTGAAACAGGATTATGCTAAGTTATTTAAATTAATGGGTGATATCTCAAATTTAACTCCGATATTAATAGAATTCTGTGTGTTATTTAATTTTGTTTTTGGTCTATTTTCTTTAAACTATTTTTAAACATGTAGATAATAAACATAGTCATTGATACTTAAAAGTGTGATTTGACCATAACGTTTTGATGGTTTTTTCTAATTATGACTCATGTCGTTTGGTTTATACTATCAAGTTTTGAAACACCTCTTTCCTCAGTCCTCTTAAGGGTAAAATGTTGAAGCTCTTTTCTTATATTTTACTTAATAAAATGTTCACTTAGAGAGAATGCAAAGGTTATTATCATGATAAAACAGTTGCTGATATTGTACATTATTCTTACAGTCAATTATAAGTATTGCAGGAACATAGCAAACATGAGTGAACTTAAAAATTTTTAGTCAAGAAATCAGGAGAATAAGAAGTTTGTTTCTTCTATTCATATTGATTGTTTAATGTGGACCTCTAGAAGAATCCTAAAGGAAAGAAATAGTTAAAATAGCAGAGCTCTCTTACTTAGCAATCACATAAGACCATTTAATTGTCAGATCGTTATGTAAGCATGACTTGCTTTATAAACAGATTAGAAAAAATAATTTTGTCTTAAAGTAATTTAGGTAGCTTCTGTGAATATTTAGCCATTTTGATAGTATAGAGTCAGCTCTAACTCCAGACAGATGGCATAAAAAACATTATCTGAATTCCTTCCCTTGAAATGACCATAGAAAATAGGTTGTTTTGCTTATGTGGTTAATTTTGGAAGTGTTTAATTGCATAACCTCCAGGGAATTCTCCAATTTAGTAATAAAAGAACATACAAGTATATTTAGGCTTATGCTCACTCTTCTTCTTGATTTCTATAATTGATAGATTATAAAGAAGGAATCTTTCTCAATGGTTCGAGAACATGCCTTAGACAAACATATGAGAGATGTATAACTATGTCTACTTTTAATATTCAATATTCATGTATTGTTTAATTTGTCCACCATGAACCTATTTATTGATCCAATATATATACCAAATAGTTGGCTATAACTTTCTTTAAGACCCCTCTGATATAGACTTAGAACCAAATATCAGGTATGATGGATATTAAAAGTTATTATAAATATCAGAATTTTTACCTGATTATTAAAAATCATCACATCTTTATTATGGACAATTTAGAAAAGATGAGATATATATATTTTACATTTCAGTTTTGCTATAGTTTAATATACACATAAATTTTAGTTTCATAACATTAGAATCATTTTTTATTATTATATGAGTAGAATCATATTTATTATTATTATTTTTAAAATATTTTATTTATTAATTTTTAGAGAGAGGGGAAGGGAGGAAGAAAGAAGGAAAGAAACATTGATATGTGGTTGCCTCTCACACATCCCCAACTGGAGACCAGGCCTGCAACCCAGGCCATGTGCTCTGACTGGGAATTGAACCGGTGATCTTTTGGTTTGTAGGCCCACACTCAATCTACTGAGCCACACCAGCCAGGGCACAGAATCATAACTATTATTAATTATAATATATTTTGAATACTTACCACATTATTAAGAGTTATCAAATAATATGATTTTAAGCTATAGTCAGTTTTCACCTTTCGGTTACAATAAAATATATTGTCAGGAATATTGTCAGATTTACCTATTATATTTAATCTCTTTGTCCATCTTAAAATCAATTACAAAAATACTATTTGATCAGAGGTGCTGGAAATTTAAAATTTCATACACTTTGACAAATTGCCTGTAATATAATAATAAAGGATCAAACTCAGATACAAGCAACATGACATACCGAGCATTTGCTAAGCATATTCATCTCACGGTTTCATTTTTATGTAACAAAATTTTAAAACATGTTAATTATATAGAGCCCAGCAAAAGTAACACCTGCTTGACTGTGGTTGGTAGTGTAATAATATGGGTATAATACTTTATAGTTTTAATCTGAACATTTCACCTAAAGTATCACATGGTATGCTTGAGTTGATATTGTTGTGTTACAGAATTACATGCTTATGATTTTATAATAAAAGACTTTGTGATTAAAAAGGGGTATTATTTGTGCCAGGTCCTGATAGAGAAAAATAAAGACTCATAATATGTTTAGAAATCACCAAAGAAGAATCAGGTTCACAGTAAAAAATATGGAATAAACTGAACACAAATTATTTGTAATAGAAGATGGTGGCAAAATTCTCAGTTTAGAGTTAATTAACAATGGAATGATGAGTTACAGAGGTCCCTGGAGTCTGTGTCAGCATGATTACTTGGAAACTTGCACTGTAAATAAATGAAACTGTATTCTACTTGACTTCAGTAGTAGAAAAAAGACATCTCCCCCTCCAGTAATAGAATCAAAGGGACAGGGCAATAGCCCAGCCAAAAACCATCACAACCGTGTAGCTCCATTCAAAGAAGACAAATGATGGGCACACTCTGTTTTTACCCTCCCTCTTCATCAAGGAGCCGAGGTCTAGTAATCAATACCTTGGACAAAAAAAGAAAAAAAGAGAGAGAGAGAAACACATGGGTGGATATTCAATATCAATAATTAACAGATAACCAAGAGTCATTAAACTTTGAAAGAAGTCTAACAATTTTAAAGAAAGGAATCAATTTCACAAACAACAGAAATAACACATGGAGAAGCAAGTTTAATTTAAAAATGCTTAAAACTGAATTAGTGATGTAAAGTTCCGGGTAAAGACTAGAATGCCAAATGCAACTCACACCAGCACGTGGCTCCTCAGTAGAAAACAAGTTCCGTAAGAGCAATTGCTTTTCCCCTTTGATCCCTGAGAAATTCCCAGCTGACACTGAGTAAGTAGTTCATAAAGAAATGGGAAATAGAAAGAAAAGTTTTTTGTTTTTTATTTTTTTATTGTTGTTCAAGTATAGTTGTCCCCATATTCCCTCCATTATTTTCCCTCTGCCCTACCCCCCATGTCCCCCAGTCATCCCTACCCCTGCCCCCTGCCCCATTTTCCAACATCCTTTTCCAAATACCACAGGGGAAAAAAAAATCCTCAAGAACCACAGAAAAAGACTGACCAGAGGAAGACTTAAAATCTTCTGAAGAATATTAATAAATTTAATAAATACAAAATTTTGAATATTTTAATTAATAAGGATTATTAGGCATTAAATTTCCATCCAAAAATAGAGACATTATTTCATTTATGATTCATTTATCATTCTCCAAATACCACCATTTCACTATTAGAAACAGCATGTCGAACATTCTGTATTATCTGAAACACATTTGATTCAGAAATGACAATAAAAAGAGAGCTTAAAAAAACCCATCCACTTAGAAAATTACATGTTTCCACATAGATTACTGTTGTTATTAAAGGGGAAAGCAAAACAGCAGCTAGAAACTACTTAAAAATAAGTTCAGGTGAGAACACTGCATCTTGACAACCATGTAATGTGTCCAAAACAGAACACACAGGAAAATTATATGCCCTCAATGTATATGTTAGAATATAGAAAGATTTCAAATCAATTATGTAAATAATCAAGAATTTAAAACAAGAGCTGGAAGCTGTAGAAGGGCTGTATTAATTGAGATATCCATTCATTTGTTCATTGATTCAATCATTGAACATATATATGCCAGGCACTAAAAAATGCAGGCTAAAAAATTGCACTGATTACCAAAACCAGATACCATTTCTTTTTTTGTTTATTTTCTTTTCATCCTCACCTGAGGATATGTTTATGGACTTTAGAGAGAGAGGAAAGGAGGGAGGGAGAGACATCAATATGAGAGAGAAACATCCACTGGTTGCCCTCCAGTTGCACTCTGACCAGGGAATGAACCTGCAACCTACATATGTGCCCTGACAGGGGACAGAACCCACAATCTTTTGGTACATGGGCTGGCACTCCAACCTCCTGAGCCATTCTGCCAAGGTGGTACCATTTCTTAACTCAGTCAGCTTTAAGTCTATTAAGGAAGCCAGGTACTAAAGAAGCAGACAAAAGTTTTTATGAACAAAGCATAGGTAGGTGTCACAAGAACATTTGATGGGATAGTTTCACTTAGTTGTGGAATTCAGGAAAGAGTTTCCTGAAGAAGCTATGACCAGACTGAGGGTGAGTAGGTGTTAACTAGGTGAAGGTGATAGGGCAGGCAGGCGAGAGATAGGAGTAAGTCCAAACGCACTGTGGTGTCAAGGGACATAGTACATTGCAAAAGTGAAAGAAAGCCTGTGTGGCCAGAAGAAAACATGACCTAAGGAGAAGTTTTAGAGAAAGTTAGGAACAAGTTCCAGTAGTATCTTTAGTTCAGGTTTATGACTGTGGTCTCAATCTTAAAAGCAATGTGAAACTTTAGAAATGGTTAAAGCTGAGGAAGAGGTATACTATGCTCAGCTTTGCATTTTCAAAAAGTCCTTCTAGCTACATGTGGTAAATCAATCAAAGGGCGATGTCGGTCTCAGCAAACCCAGGACACCTATTAGGAAACTGCAATAATCCATGTGAGAAAACCTAAGTGCTTTTCTAGAATTACAATGGGTGAAGTAAAGCGATGTAGCCAAAATTGAGAGGTTTTTAAGTGTCAAGATCAATAAAAGAACAAAGCAATAAAATAAAAATCAATGCAACTAATGGATTTAATCAGACACTCAAAATAATTAGAAATCAGAGATATGCACATTAAAATAATGAGAAACCATTTTTCACATATAAGATTGGCAGAAATTAAATGCATAATGATATTAACTATTGGCAAGTGTGTGACAACCTGAGAATACAAACTGGTGCAGTGTCTTCAAAGGTTTTGATGGTTTCAGTTAAAATTTAAAATGTGTACATATTTATAACCAGCATTTGTACATCATGGGCTACTCACGCAATGTGTTTGTGCCACTGGCAAGAAGTCATACATAGGGCACACGCTGCAGTTATTCATTGGCAGCAAAAGTTTGAAAATAGTTTAAAGACCCATTGAAAAGGAGACTGGTTGAAGAAAAGATGAATAGACACACGTAAATGTGAGTAAGATCAGACAATATTTTTACTAGATAAAGGTCAAATGGAGAACCATAAAAGCAAGTCACAAGACACACTGGGTGTTTTAGAATAAGCACTGGACTAAGAATAAGCATTGCTTGGTTTTATTCTCTTCTCTCTCTCCCTCTTTTTTGGACTAATATCCTTTAATTCTCCTTTGCTACACTCAACAATTTCTAAGAAGTTTAAATATTTTTGACATGCTGTGACCTCCAAAATGCCTGAGATCCTCTGTCTTTAAGAGTTATATCCTCAACAGCTATAATTGTATCAGGTAAATTACATGTAGTTAATATCTGCATATTATTAAATATATATGAAATGTACATGAATAAATAAGCAAATATATGAATAAATGAATAATCTCACTTATGCCACTAATTTTACATAAATCAGGCATACAAATCACCTCATTTCTCTTAGGATTCCATCTATAAAATGAAATATATTGGTGTAAGAATTCTTAGTACTTTTCTACTTTAAAATTTTATGATTATATGATGTTGCTTGGGCTAGTTCAAAAATTTTCATCAGTTTCTTATAACATGATTTTAAGTTTTTATATTTGTATATATAGCATATAGCCCACACAGAGTTTGCTATATTTTAAATTGTATATGGTAATGCCAAATATGTTTAAATAAAACAAGCTCAAATGTTCCTATATCATCTGCTTTGGTGATTGTTCCATATATCCACAAGTATACAAAATCTTGAGATTTTTCATGCAAATGGACACCAGAATGTATAGTAATGCAGATCAGAAAGATACCTTTAAAAGTTGACAACCGTGGTTAACGCTAACTCCATAGATATATAGGCAAGTTTAGTTTCTCTGTTACTTTGGGCATTCAGTATCACAATAAAACCGGAGAGATTCTTCCAAAGATCTGTTTCATATTGCAGGAATGTCAGAGCTCATGCCGTTTTATCCTAGATTTCAATCCTATAACTTTGAACTTCGTAATCTCATAAAACCCCCACACTCCTTCATACATGACATGACTGAATAGAAGCATATCAAGCCAATCATGCAACATCTTTCAGCTAAATGGCTTACTGACACAGTCAAACGTCTCATTTTGCACTTCATTACATCGAGGCAAACTGGAGCCTGAGGGAGACACTAATTAACGTAAACTTGTTCTGAGTCACAAGACTCTGAAGGATTATTGGTTTATGTCTCTCTGTATAAAAGCAGAAAATAAAACAATCATTCTGTCAGGATAGTTTTCATATCACATTACACCACAGTGACAGCTCAAATCTCTGTAACATTTTCATTGAAATATTTAAATGTTTATCTCTTCCCTGATACACTTTCTCATCACACATGCATATGCTCTCAGTTACATGCAGCGTAGAATAAAAATGCACAAACATTGGAAAGGGAAATCAAGCAAGTGGAAATGTTTATCTCCTGACAAATGCTTGTGATACATTTTATTATTTGTAAGTATGTCCACTTGATCTCTTCATGGTGTATACGAGTCCCCCTCTTTAGAAGGATTTTATATCCCTACCCCTAGGTTGGTCATATGACTTGTTTTGTTAAATGAAATATGAGAGCATGTGACACAGGTGGTTTTCAAATAGAATTTTTAATAGCTATTAAGTAGTCTGCCATCTTCCTTTTTCTCTCTGCTGTTCTTCCATCCTCAAGTCTGAAGATAAAGAAGCAAAGGAGAGTCTCCAATCAAAATGTAGAATGAGCAAAAGGAAAAACAAAGAAAAGTTATGGCTATAAACCACTGAAATTTTAGTGTCGTTTGTTATATTCTTTGCATCACAGAAACTGTCACAATGTTTATGATATACTGTTTACATGTGACATCATAATTCTCATCAGGGATGTAGTAAAAGGTTTTATGAAAATAATTTTGTAATTAAAATTTAAAGTCTTTAAACTAGTACACACTAGCTTTTAATAAGACTAGGAAAATAGGCCCTGGCCGAGTAGCTGTGGAACAGCAAGTCAGTGTCTCTCCCTCTGTTTCTTTCTCTTTCTCTCTCATCAATAAATAATTTTTAAAAATAAATTAATGAATACATAAATAAATTGAATGACAAATCGCTGTTTTTCTACCTCTCTTAATCCCTCACTAATAAATTTAAAAAAAAGAAAAAAAGACTAGGACAATAATCCTGCCACATGGATTTGATGCTTTTGTTTTATTTTGTTTTCGGTAATGTTGAAGGTTACTATTAGGTCTTTAATCAAAATCTTAGTCATATTTTTCAAATCATTATTATGTTCTTTTTCTAGTAAATGATTAACTTGGAGAGGATTATCTTCCTATAGATAAATTCCAGAGATTTATTTTTTTGTTTATTTTTTTTTTCTGTAACTGAGTAATTCTGCCTCTTAAAGGGATTGACTAGCAGGTTTCTGAGATCTTAAAAACATTTAGTTTAAATATTACATAAGTGAAAACTATAAAGTTTCATTTTGACCTGTAATATTTAGAAAGTTTTAAATTAAATTTAGAATTTTAAAACCTGGGATTTAAAAAGAATCATTAATGTTAAAGTAAGAATAATGACATAAATTACAATTTCACAAAGCCCAAGATATAAAATATTACTTTCTAAATTTAATTAGGTTGACATTATTTTTTGCTGGCTTTTTGAGAATATCATTAACTCTATGAAGTATTTAAGGTGAATTTAAGAGACTAAATGTTATGCCCTTCAAATTAATCACCATGTCTTCCTGCAGAATTTATACTTATATAAAATAAATTTCCCTCAATTATAGGCCTATCACTAAGTCTAGGAAATGAAACCATCTAGTATATTAGCTGAGAATCAGTTTCCAAAAACCCCAAGTTCTGTTTGCAACCTTCGATTTTTTCCTGCATATAGGCTATTTTTAGGTAAATTATTAAAGATTATTTTTGTTAAATTAGCTATAAATAAAAATAGAATAAGTCTTTCTTACTCAAGTTTTCACTCCTATGAATAAATAAGTAAATGAATCCTACCTAACACTTATTGAACATCCACCATGGGTAAAGCATTACGTTCCAGATCGTATTTATCTTTTCTAGTTTTTAATTCACAATATCCGACAGAGAAGAAAAGTTTATTTTTCCTTACAGATTAGGAACAAGTGGCATAAATATTATGACATTCTCAATATCCCACACCTAGTGCAGAACAGAAACAGTTTTTGAAATTAGGTTTACATGATTTCAAATCCTTTGTTCTTTCCTAAAATTTTGGTTGTGTGTGTTCCGGATTGTATTATATATATTATTCGTTCATAATTATTTGTTCCTTCCATACTGTTACCATAGTCTTTCACTTCATTAATTTTGAACCTGACCATGTTACAAGCTTTTGTCTGCATGATCTGTTATGTCTGAGCAGAAATATAAAAATAATTAGATGACTGGTAGAACTCACCTTTCTCTAGAACTTTCCTGTGAGGAGAGCAGCTCATACTAGGTGATCCTCATTAAACTATAGTCCAGATTGAAAGATATGTGACATTAACAAGACCCCAGCTGAGGCCAGGGGAGCTCAGTAGAGCCCTGCAGATCCCAGTTGAGCCCAGGAAACAGTAGCTGACCCATAACTCTTGCATTACATGAATTAGAAATAAATGTTTTTGTAACCAACTGAGATTTTGAGGAAGGTTATTATACAACATCACTTAGCAAAAGTTAACGAATATATAAATTATAATCTAAAGTGGAGGTTGTGGTAAAATAAAATAAAATACATATAACACTGACTTTAAGGCTAGATGGCAGGTGACCAACTATGAGGATGAAAAGTTCTGTCCAGAATTTGCAGTAATAAAATATTTGACAAAACTGTCATTACTAATAAACTGGAAGGGAAAAATGTACCTAATGAATCTGTGGCATTGGGTGATGAATCATGGGTTATTAGGTGCATGTGAATACATTAACTGAGTGTTTTATAACCAGAGATGAAAGAAAAAGAAGAAGAAAACCTGAAATTCCATGGGAGAGGAGGTTTTAGTATAAAAAAAGCAACTTAGCAACTTTTCTTATCTTTGTTTTGTAAAAGATTCTCCAATTAAGACTCAGACTCTGGGCAAAGAGCAAATTAACGTCTGGTTGCATTAAGTTGGTCGCCAATAAATCTTAATTGTTAGACAAAATGACTCAAAAAAGAGATCAAGCAGATGGTTGTATGGAAGTCTAATAAGTTCAAAGTGCCCTTTATTAAGTCTTAGAGAGGGAAATATAGCGAAAAAGAATTGTTGATGCTGCTATTGGCACATGGGAATGATTGGAATCAAATAGTTCCATTTTTTTAAAGGACGTTCAAACTATTTTGGCAGAGGAAAGTTCACAGTTGTAGGTTAGAGGGACATTACGGCATTTGCCTGAATGATTTCAGAAATGATTAAAATTGAACTGTTCCTCCCTTTCTGAACGAAATGTTCATAGAGCATTGTACCCATTCCACCAGTGCATTTCTGTATGTTGGGCATTTTTAGCTCCGACGTCTCGAACTCAGTACCAACTTTAGGTTGACTGTGAAGTCTTATACTTTGAGTCAGGTATGCAACTGAACTTCCTGGGTGTCCTGGGTAAGATATGGATGTATTTTGCTCACAGGAAGGAAAGCATATATTTGTAATTGTAAAGAAGCCAGTGGAAGACTGTCTCATTTGTTCACAATTCTCTATTTGCTCTTCCCCTTCACCATGCCGTTCTGTAGGTAGAGTGCATTTTCCCTCCATGGGAACAACCAGAGTTCTCAGGCACCAAAATGGGAAACTGTGTAGAACCAAGTCAAATCCGGACTGATCCCAGAAGATCCCATGAAAACTGAGTAGAACCCAGCAGGGTTACAGCCAACCTGCTGCACTCATGCTATATAACAAGAAGTAAATATGTATTCTTGTAGGAGATTGAAATATGGAGGTTGCTTTGGCAACAAGAGAAGTCTCAGTTACAGCTTCTCTCTGTAGCCCCTATAGTTTTCGCTGGCCTCTTACATTTTTTTTCTTTCTCTTTCAGTTCCTTTGAGTTTGTTTTCATGTTGCCTTAAATGCACTACCCATATTTTTCTCCCACATCCACTCTCCACACAGTCTTCACCTGTCAACTCAAAACACATTTGGTATGAAAGCTCTTCCAGGCTTCTCAGATTAGGGGTGACCTGTTACATGCCGTCTTTCAATTTTACTTCTTTTTCTTAAAATTAAACATAGTATTATATCTGTGTATTGTTGGTGAGGTGAATATTTGAAAAAAAATGTTTCTTCAACTAGACTGCAAGTTTCATGAGGGTAGATACTGTCTGAAACAGTGCATGACACCTATAATATGTTCAATAAATATTTGTTGCCTGAATAAATACATTGTTGTTGTGATGAAGCTGCGAATCACCTTTTGCCCATAGCTGCAACCTTCTGAAACATCTGAATAGTTTCCACAGGAATGTTCAAGATTAACACAAAATTTGATGCAGATTCATTGCTCCACTCACTCGGTCATTTTGAATGTAACGGCCCCACAGTACACATGTTCACTCAATGGCGCCTACCACCCCCGCTGCCTAGTACAGCGAAGGTATCATTGTTCACTCATGTGCATTCCAGTCCACTCTCCTTGGCTGCCAGGTTATGTGATGTTGTGCAAACCGTTCTTGTTATATTAACGATGGCTGGACTCTTTCCAGACAGACCTCAGTATATCTATTTGCCGCCCAACATGTCTTTTTCTCTCATATGTACACAGTCTCCCAGTTCTAGATGCTGAAACCGCTTGGCAGGAAGCCTTTAGGGCACTAGAATGAGCAGTGAGATGCAATATAAACGAATGTTTCTGTGGAATTCTGTTTATAGAAAATAATATTAGAATGTTTGCAGGGTAATATTTAAATTAAATCTTACTCTCAAATGATTATTTCCTTTTTTTAAAACAAGATTTTCTGATAATAGCACACTCGAAATGCTCAAATTAAATCCCTTTGTGGTAATGGCCCAGGGCAGCTTCTAAATAGAAGATAAGAAGACAATAGTCATTTTACTCCAGAGATTCTCAAAACATTTTCCCCTCTTTTACTGTGTCATGCTAAAACTAAATTGTTTATCTATCATGAGCTTCAATTTTGTCTTTGACAAAATGGTGTTGGTAAGCTTAAACATAAACAGAGTTATCAGAAAAACATGAGTCTATTCACCGGTTTCATTCAAACCACCTTTCTTTAGTTATTTTTATCTTAAGAAAATATAACAGAACTATTTCAAGCAATGTTTTGAGTATTAAAATATTTTACCAATACATTTAGCATATTTGTTAAAAAATGGTTTCTCTCAACTAGCTTTTGCCTGTATTATTTCCTGAAAACATTAGGATAAAGGCCATTTAAAATGTATCTGGCACAGAATCAATCTTTATTAAACATTTTTTCCTGTTTTTCTATTTAAAAAGTGTTATTCTACAGAAGATAATGTACCATCAACACAAGCTTTATCTTTCAGTTCATTTTTATTTCAATAATTGTTTCATTGCATGTTTTTAAAGGCCTTAGATAATATGATTTGGATCATTCCATTTGGCCACATGGGTTCAGTTTAGGCATCTGATCGGTAGCTTTTCTGGAAGTGTGAGGATCAATTCCATCTATCAACCCTCTCCAGTTTCTGCACTGAATAGTAAATCTTACAGAAGATCAAAATGTCACACACTTATCTTTGCAAACAACCAACATATCAAAATACCTAGAAGCAAAAGATGAATTTCCCCTTTGTTTGACCAGTAGAGGGATAACTCTAAGTGCTATGAATAAAGATAGAGCTATCTCTTCTATTTTCATATCCAACCACATTATTTGACTTGATTTCATCTGCATCACAGAATTCTATTCCTGGCTACACACAAGGCAAAGAATGTATTTCCTCTCATTGATTCTCAATTTCCCCATCATTAATTTCATTGATTTAGTAGCAGACTTTCAAATTAAAGTGCAAACAATGAAGTTCCACCCATTAGTATTACTGATTTTTCTTTTTACCTTTTTACATTTTATTTTTTTGTTTGTTTGGGCTCTTACTGTTGTAGCTTTTTTTTAATACTACCTTGGAGAATAGAAGGCAGAGGTAAAACATGCATGATAATAAAATTCTAGTGCCTAGACTACTACTTGATGATTATAAAATAAAGAGTGTGTTGATTGAATAAATAAATCAATATATATGAACAAAGAAAATAATGCCCAAAAGCATTCATGACATGGTCAGTAAAGAAGTATTTATTGGTGACTTGATTGTACAAAGACTGTGCAAATGTTACAGGTATCTTGATGAGATGTCATGGTTCTGTCCTCAAGGACTTATAACCAATTAAAGGTTACTGGTTAACTAGCACACTGGTACAGTGGGGAGAGTACAGTATTGCTAACTGGAAAATTTATGGAGCTTATTTATTAATTTTTATATTGTTCATTCTCTTTCATCCTCTAGTCATATTCTCATTCATTGTTATATCATATACATAGATAATATTAAAGCAAATTATTTATTGGAGATAGGAATTAAATACTTTTAATGACTCATCTTTGATACAGGTTTATAAAACTTGAACCCATTTCTTATACTTATCATAATCTAGCCCACGTTTGCACTACTTAAATTATACTTGATTTTATAACTTATGTATTTATTGATACTTATGTGTCTGGAATTTCAATGTTATATTCCTCATGTTTAGAATAATGTTCAGGTTAATAAAAACATGTTGAACAAAGTACCTGTTATATATTACATTCCAGTAGAAGGGGATTTAAAAACCATATGAGTCACAGAATATAGTAATAATTTATGTGAAATGTATATAACAAAGTAATATAAGAGAAGCAGCTAGGCAGCTATTTTAAATAGAGTAAACAAGGAAGATCCTGAAGAAGTGACATGAAGGGTTAGTCACATGAAGATCGTGAGGAAGGTCAGTCCAAGATGAGAGAAAACCCTATTAAAAGGTTCTTGTTTTGGGAATAATTTTGGCAATTTGGGGGAACAAAATGAAGGCAAGTGTGCAAACAGAATATTTAAAATTATAATAAAATCTCATATTGATATTATCCCCAGTCCTATAATACTATTTTTTATTTATTTTGGTCTCTTCATGATCATACAAATATAACATGGAATTTTTTTCTCATAACAATTTATATCACCAGAAATATGTGAAATGTTAAAGCCAAACATTCATCAATAATTACTATTTATATACTATTTCCACTTGTCAAATATTATCCACAGAAGATCAAAATATGATGGAGATATATTTTGCTTCTTTAATTCTAGGAAATTTGATTAAGTTGCTACATATTCATGCATCCATCAGTGAAAAACAGTATTTGAACAAAAGCAAAAAATAAGAGGAAAGAATTTTGATATTTCAGAAAACAATTCAGGGCTCTAGCAACTGGGAATTTTTTTTAAAACTTTTCAAGTCGGCCGCGTGCTCTGGATATAAGATAATGAAAGGATAGGGAGCATTTTATTCAAAGACCTATAATCACCATTAGCCAGTCCCTCATGGTTTAAATATATACTTTGTAGAAAGTCATTCTTTCAAATTTCAACTCCATCATTCACATTTTTGGGCAAAATATAATGAAACTTCTCTAAGACAAATATACTTCTTTATAAACCAAGAATATTATCAGGTATTGAATAACAAAACATTGCATAAGACATATGGTACATGCTATTAATGTAAAACCAGTGTGTTAGAAGGAATCCTGATTTTTACCCAAATTGTGTGATCATTGTTGGACATTCATATTTTCATGAGGCAGGCACATTTTATTTGGCTATCAAAATTGAGGACAAGAACTAATTTGAATGTTGCTTGTCTTCTTCCAATTAATTGTCCAAGTGACACATACATTTACATACATTTATCTGCCAGACCCTGACACTCAGCTGTCCTAGTTCACACTGCAGTGATCAATTGAGAGGTAAATCCCTATCTGCTCAGTACATAACTGTCTTCCTGCAAAATCAGTGATTTCTCTAGTATACTATATGTTGTATTTGAATTCCTTTATGAAATAACATGACAACTAAATATTGAGAGCACAAAATACCTTCTCATGTTTAAGTTCATGCAAATACTTGAAATAAAAATGGAGACAAAGACAAATAAGGTAATGCTCAGAGAAAAAGTATGGTCATAAAAGTTATACATCATCATTCACAAATTACCATGTATAGGAGGTGAGTCATTCAGATTTAATTCACTCTGAGAGTTTAAGAGAGATAATATGGCAAAGTTACCCTTAGCCTACATGTTAGGTGGAGGTGGGCAAAGGGGGAATGAACGGGGATGGAAAGAGACTTGGCTTTGGGCGATGCACACACAATGAAATGCACAGGTGATGCTCTGTTGAACCGTCCACTGGAAACCTGTGTGGTTCTGTGAACCAGTGTCACCCCAAAAAATTCAATTAAAAAAAAAAAGACTTTCTTACACCAAATATGTGATAATGTCTTCTGAGGCTAGTTCTGTCCTCCTTGATTTTCTCTTTAGGAGTCTTGCCATTTAAGTAAAGCTATTGATAAGTGAGAGTAGTTGACTCAATTCAAAACAATATCATTGTCTCATTTTAAAAGAATATGCTCAGTTAGAAACCACATTCAATTATAGTTTCCTCTCACCTTTCTCTTTTGGAAAATATTGTAAGTCTTTATAAAAAAGGTGTAAAAAGATGCTTGAAAATGAACATGGTTAAAATGGTAATTATAGAAAACTTTTTTAAGGAAGCAAATATGTAGGTATAATTTACAATATTTTAAACTAAACAGTTATCTATCAATATATTGTTTCCTGTGCCCATAATGTCAATACATTTTCTCTATATTTATGAATATTTTCAATATTTTTCTCTTCTGAAATTGCGTTTAGGTCTAATTAAATGTCCAGTAATTTCTCGCAAGAGGTGACCAGCTTTTAGGATATTGCACTAAAAATAAATGAATAAATACATACATGTACACATACATACTTATTTGGAAAGAGTGATATTTTTTCTTATGATTATACCTGCAGGTATCCTGGAACATGTTAATGTCTACTTCTGAAGTTAAATGTCCTTAAATAGCAGAAGCATCCTAATGTGAACCAGAAAAAAAATTGACAGAGGCAATTTTGAGGTGATATCAAAAGTCTTACATACCCAGATATATATGCAACAATTATTCCATTGTCATTTTTTCTTAACCATTTTGTTTCTCTAAAGTAGTTCTTTGGTACTTGTCCTTTGCTTATACGCAAAGGATAGAACAGTAATTACAGGAAATGAAGACTCCATTAGCTTGAGTGGTGCCCTTTGGCTGATAGGCATAATATGCTTAAACTAGGGCACTTCACACTGCCAATCTCTACTAATGGAGAATCACTACATGTATCTCCAAGGCTGTCCTGAAATACTTTTCCTCTGTTTAAGGAATTGGACAGAAACAGGTATAGCATGAAAAATCACTCATTAAGTGCAACAAGAAAGCCATTAGGATCATAATTCCCAAGCATTAAGAAAGAGATAATGAGCTTTGTAGAAGAATAATCCCAAGTTTGTACATGTCATCCACTTAATCCTAATGTGGAAGAAGAGAGAGGTTAAGATACTCTAATTGATATCTAAAGAATTTTTTCATTGGGACATGCTACCTCATAAATATCCAAATAAGATGTTTGAAAAAGTATCTCCACCTAATTGAACATAAAATGTTAAGTGACTCTTTTTTGCCTCTGATAAAAATACATTTTGCCGATTTGGATTTTAGAGACTGATAATTCAGTCTAAGAATCAATATAACAGAAGCTGAGAGGAGAAAGGAATAGAACTAACAAAATAAATAAAATAAAAAATAAAAAAAAGTTATCTTAGTGCTTCTCCATAAAAGTTTTTCTACATTTAGGAGGTCAGTGAAATTGAGAGCTTTACAAGTGCTAATTACCATATTAACTACCAGTGATGCATTACTTATGAAACCCAGACTAAGCTTCTTAGGACAACACAGGATTGATTCAGAGTTTTGTAGTTAGGAGGTAATTATTACTAGTCAAAGTTTACCACTAGAGAAATGGAGAGGCAGAAAGAGAATGACTTAAATTATAAATCTAAAATATGAATTTAACTCTGCAGATAGGGTTGCATCTACCAAGTTGGGAATACCATACACTCAAAACTTCCTTTCCCCTACATCCAAAATGGACTGCCATGTAAAATTTTTGGTTTCTTATTTCACAGGTAAAGAGTCTTAAAGTCACCACTCTGTCCTAATGAGAAATAAAAAAAGCTGAACAGACTGAAAAGTCAGCAACTCTTCCAGAATCTTTAAGAAAGGAGAAGACATAGGGTAAACCATTGCTCCCAAGATTAGAGAGACAGGGAAATACAGGGAATGATGGCTTACCTGAACAGAGACTCACTAGAGGAAACTCCTTCAGGAGACAGCGCCAGAGCAGGCACGTGCAAATGCTAACTGACAAATTGCCAGAGGCTCAGGCTAGACAAGTCTGAGAGCTGATGTCCAAGAATTTGACTAGATTCTCAAGGTAAATACCAAACAAAAATCGTCTCCTGCTTCTGGCATAGGGCAGGGAAAGGGAACCATTTTGAAATACACCACAGCTCTGTATCCTTCTTTATAAGGCCTGCCTTCAGGAGAAACTAATTAACTGGAGCCTAACCTGCTGGCATTTTATCAGAGCCTAACTGACCCGGAGGAAGGGAAATTCCCAACTCCAGTCCACTCTAGCCACCGTGTCCCACCAAAAGGGGAACAATGAAAACTAAGGCACTCATGAGGTTCATAATCCAGGCAGATAGGTTCACTAAAAGACTGAGACTAAATTATAGGACTTCAGGACACTCCACACCCCCTCCACACACTCCACTGACACATTCCTAATGGTCTATTTATAGCAGTTTTAAAAATTAAGGTCAACCAAAAAGCTAACAAACAAAACTGAAAGAGAGACAGAGAGAAAGCATTTGTCCACAATAATTTAAAATACAATTTGAACTACGTATTCTTAAATTTATCTCAAGATAAACTTAAAAATACTTTGAACTAAATGAAAATGAAAACACAACTATTCAAATTTTTGTGGGATACAATGCTTAAAGGAAAAATTTATATCACTAAATGCATATAAAGGGTGACTCAAAAAATGGAATTTATTTTAAAATAATTGTGTATTTATTCTTTATTGTTTAAACTTCAGTCACCTTCAAAGTACTCTCCATTTGATGCAATACATCTATCAAGGCATTTTCCACTGCTCAAAATAGTTTTTGAACTCATCAATTTTGATGTCTTTTAGTGCTTCTGCAATTTTTTTTTCTACCTCTTTTACATTGCCAAGATGTTTCTCTTTCAGGGCTTTTTTCATCCTGGGGAACAAAAAAAAGAAAGGTTGCATGAGGGTGAGATCAGGTAAATAGGGAGGGTGGGGCATGGGGATCATGCCATTTTTTGGTCAAAAACTACAGAACACTCAGCAGTGGTGTGGGCAGGTGTGCTCATAAATTACCCATCATGAAATGGGCAAATGAGTTGAGTCTTCAGAAAAATTTTACTGAAGCTGAACACAGCCTCTCACAACAAGTCCCACTGGTACACTGATACAGATGGCTCGTAGAACACTCACCTAGCAGGGGAAGCCTGTACTACAAGGGGCCCACCATCTAGAAGATAATTCCATTTTGGGGGGCATCCCCCTCATATATAAAAGAAGAAAACTCTATAATTACTAATTTAAGTGCCCACCATAGAAAACTAGAAACTGAAGAGCAAATTAAATTCACAGTAAGCAGAAGAAAAAAAAAAGAGTTGAAATAAATAAAATTAAAACCAGGAAATTAGTAGAGAAAAAACAATAAAACCGTACTCTGATTTTTTGAAAAGATCAGTAAAATTGCTCACTCTCTAACTAGGCTAACTCTAATCAGGATAACTCAACAGAAAAAGAGAGAGAGCATAATTTACTAATATCTGAAATGGAAGAGGAGACATCACTGAAGGTTCTATGGGCATTAAACAATAATAAATGAGGGAAATCTAAACCTACAAGATGAGATGAACTAATTCATTGAAAGACATATTTCGCCAAAACTCACATAAGAAGAAATAGACAATCTCAGTAGGCCTGCATCTAGCAAATACTGTATATTGAATCAATAAAGGAAATTGTTAGTTGTGAATCTAGCAAAATATATATAATATTTATATGTGGAAAACTATAAAACTCTGATAAATGAATTCGGAAAGGAACTGAATATATGGAGAAATATTCCATGCTCATGGATAGAAAGACTCAATATTTTCAAAATATCAGCTCTTCCCAATTTGATCTATAGATTCAATGTAATATCAATCAATATTTGAGTAAATTAGTTTACACATATCCATATACTTATACTAACACTTATATATATAGAGAGAAGGCCCAGAATAGCCAATACAATGTTGAAGGAGAAGACAAAGTCAGAAGACTAGCATTACCTGAATTTAAGACTTACTGTTAAGCTACAGTAGTCAAGACAGTATGTTACTGGCAAAAGAAGAGACAGATATATCAATTGAATAGACTATAGTGTCCAGAAATGGATATAACATATATAACATAAATATAGTCGAATGATCTTTGACAAAGGAGCACAGGCAATACAATAGAGCAAAGATTGTCTTTTAAACAAATGGTGTTGGAACAACTAGTAATCCACACATAAAAAAATACACTCTAAACACAAATCTTATACCCTTCAAAAAATTTAACTCAGTATGGATTACAGAGCTAAATGTAAAGCTATAAAGCTACCGAAAGATAACATAAGAAAAAAATGTAGATGACCTTGGGTATGGTGATAACCTTATGAATACATCAAAGGTATATTTCATGAAAAATAATAATAAATAAACTGGACTTCATTGAAACTAAAAACTTTTTCTCTGCAGAAGACAATGTCAAGAGAATGAGAAGACAAGCCACAGGCTGGGAGAAGATATTCACAAAAAGACATATTTGGTAAAAGACTGTCATCCAAGGTACAAAGAACACTTAAATCTCAACAATAAAAAGAAAAACCCAACATAAACAATGGATGAATGACCTCTGGAGACACACCACCAAAAAGGACATGAGTACTGGAAATAAGCATATAAAAAGATGATCTATGATCATATGTCATCAGAGAAATTAAAATTAAAGCAACCATGAGCTACCACTACAAATATATGAGAATGGCCAAAATCTGGAATGTAAACAATGCCAAATGCTGCCAAGGGCTTGGAGCAATGGGAAATCTAATTCATTGTTGATGGGAATGCAAAATAGGACAGCCACTTTTGAAGACTGTTCAACAATTTTTTTTTAATGAAACTAAACATATTCTTACCATATAATATAGCAATAATGTATTTTGGTATTTAACCAAAGGAGTTAAAAACTACCTACATAAAAGCTTGCACATGGATGTGTATAGCAGCTTTATTTACTTGCCAAATCTTGGAAGCTACCAAGATGCTCTTCAGTAGGAGAAAGGATGATTAAACTGTGGAACAGCCAGACAATGGAATATTATTTAGCTCCAAATAGAAATGACTGATCAAAACACAAAAATACAGGAAGACAACATAAAAAATATTACTAAGTGAAAGAGACAATCTGAAATGGCTATATGCTATATGATTCCAACTACATGGCATTCTGGAAATGACTAAACCATGATAGAGACAATAAAAAATGGGTGGGTGACATGGGTATAGGATGAGGAATAGGCAGAGAAATAGAGTTTCAGGGCAATGAAAACACACGATAATTCTGTAATGATAAATATATGGCATTATTCTTTTCTATGAACCCATAGAATATACAGCATGGAGAGTGAACTGCTGTATAAACTATGGCCTTTGAGTGACTATGATGTATCAATGCAGGTTTATCAATTGTGATGAACATTCCATCCTGGTGGAAAATGCTGGGGGTGGGGGGGGGCTATGCATGTGTGAAGACAAGTGGTATTGGAATTTCTGTACATTCCACTAAATTTTGCTGTAAACCTTAAGCTGTTCTAAAACTAAAGGTATTAAAAGGGGGGATGGTATAAACAAATGAAAAATTTCTTTGTGTATCTTCTCATTGTATTCTTTTTCTCTCCTTTGGCTCACTCATTTTTCTTCCTTCCCTAAGTTTTAAAAATATAAATATTACTTTTTGGTGAGAGGCAAGATTTGGAGAACAGATTTTTGCTTGAGGTTTGAACTATTTTTTATAGAAGATATATTAAAGGATCTGAACAGCAATAAACTAATAACAAACAATATTTTAGAAAATAACAAACTTACCTTTTATCGTATTACTTATTTCATGATTCCTGTCCATTTCTGCATTGATTGCTGTCATCACTAATACCAGAGATTGCAGGACAACCATGACCCTGATACCTTTTCTTAAACTCTAGTTAATTGGCATAATTAAAACATATCACATGGAATGACCCCCAGATGTAATTTCCTTTGCTATATTCCAATAAAATAATACAAATATAATGGTATCAGCCATATGAAATCCAAGTCAGCCATGTATTCTTTCTTTAACTTGTGAAAAGCACTTGGATCTGTAGAAAGAATAGATCCCCAGATTTAGAGGCTCAAATCCAAGAGCACTAAGGCAGCTATGTCCTTACTATTTTTCAAGAAAAAGGCAAAAGAGAAGATGTGGCAGTCTGTGTCTTGAATCCCACTTAGAATCTAAAGCAATGTCATCACACACTGACTATGCATTATAATTTCTGATAATAAGGATTTCTTATTTTCATCAGTTCTCTATGATTTAAAACCATTTGCGTACATTATTTCCTTTACACTTGAAAATCAGGCAGGCAGGATTTTTACATCCATATTTCAATTGAATAAGCTAATATTCTGAAAGGCAAAATAACTTTCTTAATTTTATATAAAGGGTAAATAACATCCGAGGGATTAAATCTTAGGTTTAGACTTTAAACCTTTTCTTTTCCACTACTCCAAAATGTAATTTTTTTTTTCCTTTTCTAGAAGCCCAGAGAGATTTCCATCTCATATAACCAACTATGTACTGGCTCTGTGGTAGATACAGAAAAGTAGAAAATTGTGGGACTTTTTTGCTATATTGAATCTTGTATCTTTAACGGGTAGTTCAGGTTTGCTAGCCCTCTGGACAGAACAAATGAATTCAATCTTTAGCATTATGTTGGGGTTTTCAGGTGACAAGAAGCAGTACTAAGCACTAAACACTTGCCACAATTTTAAAATAAGTGTATAGTGAAACAATTGATTTTTGAAGTTAGAAGGGAATTTATTGACAATCTAATACTAATGTTTTATTTTATAGAGGAAGAAACAAAACCCCAAAGGGATAAAGTAGCTTTTCTTTTATATAAAGTGAACTCTTAGTACCAATACAGTGGGGGTAAGGACCCAAGGCTAGGAAGGATAAATATATGATTCATGGCATCAACATTAATATTTTGATTTAGAATAATCAGAGTAATTAATATTTACCAAGGGCTTTCCCAGTGACAGAATCTCTATTATGTTTCTTCCCCATGTCCTGAGAGCAATCATAAAAGTAAGTGATATTATAATATGTAATTTAGTGACAATACCAAAGACCTAAAATGATTTCTATCTTGCCCATAGTCACAAAATGAAGGATTCAAACCAGCCCTCTACAACACTCTTATGGTTTGTTGCAGTGATAGAGTTCTCCTCATTTGCAATATCTATCTTCGACCCCTTCATTTAGCACTTGGCCATTCTGAATAAAGACTCTTGGCTTTCTGATACCTATGTTTGATCACATGACTCAGATTTGACAAATGGAATGAGTAGAAGTGATGTTTGCAACTTCTGATATGTTCAACCATAAGAGAGAAGAGACACATTCTTCCCATCACCTCTTCATCTGCTGGCTGGTGAACATACACATCAGGTGGTCAACCATGTTGATCCATGTGGATGAAGACAAGGCTCTAGTGATGGCCCAGCCACAATACAGAAGTCTAGTTGTCTACACTTCAGTGTTACCGATTAGACCTCAAATGCTCACCTTATGACTGTTATTTGAGAGAAAACAATCTAGCCTTGCTTACACCACTGTTACTCTGTTGGCGAAGTTGATGTGTAGTATGAGTAACAGACCTGCCTTCTGATGTACAGGGGCATAGACCCTGAAGGTGCATGCAGTAGTTTCAAGAAGCATATTGAGGTTGACCCATGACAGTCACTGTAATATGGTACCATAAATCCAGCATTTCTGATGACACAATGAACTATAGAAAATGACCCAGGTACATTATGTAACCCCCAAGACTTTTCCTTCTCTTTCTTACTTGGCAAACCAGTTAACACTATTTTTATAAAAAACAACTTAGACTCCCAACCTTCTTTCTTTCTGAACCCCTTGACTGTTTAGGTATGCCCTTTGTAGGAACAGAATCTTTTATCATACCCATCATCATAAGTTATCTTTTTTTATGTCGATTTGCCCTTTGCTAATGTAAATACTGCTGTAAAAGGGAAATCATCTCCTGTCCAACTCTGGATTCTGAGTTTTCAAAAATGTGTCTAAACATTGTTGATAATTATTAATTGTTGTCATTACTCCATTTATGAGATGACTTCTGACAGTTACTCAAAACTAGCACCATACAGAGAAACATGCAGAATATTGTGGGTGACATGGACAAATAAAGCCAAACAGCACCCTAAAAAATTTCACTATAATGATGGTAGTCAGCTTAAGGCACACTTTTCATGAACAATACAGAAATAAAAGGGTTACTACATTTTGGTTTTGGTTTTGAATGGTTTTCAATTATGACTATCTGAAAGGAGCCAGGGAAACTTTCCTGAGAAAACTATCAGCCTATGAGGAACCCGAAATTGTGTAGAGGAGCTAGAGCATAGAGGCTTTTCATCAAAGGCCAGACTTCTCAAGATTACAAGGTCCTGCAGGACCCAAAGCTGCCCCTCTCTTCAGTTTCACCTTGGCCATCACTCTGCTTTCTGTGCTCCAGCCACTCTGACCTGCTTTCTGTCCTTTGAACACACTAGCCTTTTTTGAGCATCAAGACCTTTGCTCTCACTGCTCTCTCTTCGTGTGAATCCTTTTCCCAATATTTGGTGTGGTTAGCTTCTTTTGATCTTCCAAAATTTAGCTCAAAGATCACTCCTCAAAAATGTCTGAGCAACTATTTAAAGTTCTCATATCCTCCTCTCTAACCAAGGTTATTTTTTATATAACACCACTGATTTCCTTCAAAACTTTTATTAATTGACTGATCTTATTTTTCTTTCTTTCTTTAGTATTTGTCTCTTCATCAAATGACTGTATATATTTTATCAGTAGAAGCACTGCCTGTCTTATGTACTGTTGTATCGTCAGTAGCTAAGGCAGGGCTTAGCAGACAAAATATATTTAATAAATACTTGAATACATAATTGAGTCTATGTATTTTGAATGTGATGTATACTGATGCAGAACTGGCTCTACAGTCCCCATTCTAATGGTGAGCTGTCTTTGAGGAAGGATGAAAACAAGATACCAAGATACCAAGATACCATCTATATCTGCATAGAGAGATGAAGGAAAGGAACTCTAGTAAAAGCTGAGCATAAAGAGAAATAATACTAGGAAATATAAATAGCTCTTATGGGCTGAAATGTGTCCCCCAATATGTTTATATGTTCAGCTCCTTAGAAGAGGAAGTTTGGATCCAAATGTGCACAGAGATGTGACCATGAGAAGACATAGGGAGAAGATAGTCACGTGCAAACCAAAGAGGGAGGTCTCAGCAGAAACCGATGCTGTAATGCCTTGGTCTTGGAGTTCTAGCCTGTAGAACTATGGGAAAACAAATTTCTATTTTTTAAGCTACCCAATGTGTGGTGTCATTATTATGGCATTGAAGAATATAAGAAACAGAAAGTCAAGGAGCCATCATGACTATAAAACCAAACTCTTAACTCTTTGAGATGAAGTATCATATGCAAATCCTTGTTCTTTGTATACCAATATTAGCGTAGTGGCTGGAGGGAGAGAAAGGAGAGAAAATTAGTTAGAAAAGCAAAAGTTAAAGGAAGGAAAGCAGAGAACATGAAAGAATTTACACAATAAGGTGATTCATTCATAATGAAGTGCTGGGTTGCCAGCAAGATGACAAGCTAAGTGCTAACCCTTGCAAACTCTGGATTTTATTTATGTACAAAAAATAGCCATTATTTCATATGAAATGTAAAGTGAGTGCTAACGATATGCTGGCATTATTTTTTAAATCTTAATATAGCAGACATTTCAAAGCAACTGAGAAGCAAAGGAGGCTGTTTTAAGACATTTATTTTTAATCAAACACTGCTTCCACACTTGGATTGCAAATTTTCCAGAGCCTAAATCACAATAAACATAAAACATTGAACAGTGGAGAATTTTAACGATCTCTTTTTAACAATGTAAACACAATACTTGTAGAGCTTTGTGAAAAAAAAAGTGTTCTCCTTTTAAATCTGTAACCAGATGTAAGATTACTGGTCTTTGTTTCAACTACAATGACAACGGAGAGGAAGAAATTAATTGCAATTTTGATGAATAAAATGCCTGACAAAATAATAGTTTTTAGCAGATCATTGTTTTCACTCTTTAATTTCTATCCAGCAAAGTTTCACTTTAATGGTACATCATCATAATTGCTATTTTTATAAACATCACACTGTGCAGGTGCATTGTCAAACTCATCCTCTTGGGCAAATGCAAAGAACTACAAAAATATAGAGCAAATTATGAAATTGCAGAATATTACTGAGCATATGGTGATCGCAGAGTACCTGCCTGGTCCTTGTAGCCTGGCCCTGGCAACCTGGTAGCCAGCCATATGCAAAGAGCCCCAAGGTTTCAAAATTGATGATTTAGTAATTCATTTTCACTGCCTTTCCCCAGACTTTGGCTCCTTCTGCCTTATATGTTATACTTTGTTATGTTTAGTGTGTTTTTATCTTTTAAATCAGCACTAAATTAAATATTATAACTGAATTTCTCATAAGCCAATGAGTAAAATAAGAGTTAAAAAACAGGTTAATCCCTGAATGAAGTATCTTCAAGTGAAATTTAGGATGCCATGGCAACATTGGCATGATGAGTGGGACATATTATTTCCCAAAAGACCATTCCATGAATCTTGAGTTTAAATATTAAAATAACTTTAAATTCTTCAAGATTGCTCATTATTTCATTCACTGAAAGTACTGCCCAATTGCCTGAAGATATCCTCAATGCAAAAATGTTTATCTCAGGCATTAGGACTCAATTTTTAGCATTCTTTCAAACATTCATATATAAATTTTTGAATCCCCATTTTAGTCTAATATACTCAAAGCTGGTGTAATCTATCTGACAAAAAACACCCTGATAATATGGGCAAATAGTTTGACTTTGTAATTAGTTCATTATTCATACAACTCAGTATCATCCATAACAAAATATAGGGAAAAAATATTACAAATATAGTTTTTTCCAGTAACCAGAAATATTTACCGCCCAAAATATGTTCTTTTAGCTGTTTAATTACAAAAAGTTCACCATTTGAATTCATTCATTTGGTCTAATACTGAATTATTTCTGTCTTGTAAGAGTAGTTAAATTAACATTTATCTTTAAAGTTTCTTTTCATGGTTTTAAACAATCTTATCTTTGAAAATATACTTAGTAGAATTAAGTCAAATCCATTTTTTGGATGAACTTCCTCTCCAATGTCGCTGTTAAGACTGAAATCCACTTTCTCTTTAAAAGTAAAATACTCCATGGCTCACAATACACATTCATTGTCAAAAAGCTCTTTTTAGATATTTTTATTTTTTATATTTTATATATTTTTTAATTTTAAGATACAATTATTATTTTTTTAATTTTGGGAAAAAGTTAACTGATTTCTGCCATCCTGACTGGCTTCAGGAGTTACATACAAAAATCTAAATTTTCTACATTATCATTTTTTAATTATTTGAAAATGTCTATCATATATGTATTTAATCTCCTCTGTTCTAAAGTAAATATTCTTCTTCAATGATCCCTACTCTGGCATGGTTTCTTAATGATCTATTTAATGAACTCAATAGATAATGTTAAGAAGTTAATATGTGGTAGGAACACTTCCAGGAGCTGGCTGTGTGGTAATGACTAAACACAGCTCCTGTACTCATGATTTTTAGAGTTGAGTGAGGAGAGAGGAAATAAAAAACAAGTAAATAAACAATAATAGGAGTCTGCTGATAAATGCTATGAAGGACGTGCTGAGAGTGTTATGACAATTATAGGACTTTAGCTTACAAATAGCCAGACACACAATACTGGAGTGGAGTACAATGAAGAAATTGTTCCAGAGAGAGAAAATGGAGACAAATGACAAATATAGAGAATATATTGGCAATTCACATCACAGAAAAAGAGTCAGGCTCCTTAATACATAACCTGTTCTCAAAATCAAAGAGATCTACATAGGATTTTAGGGGGGAAAAAATCTGTGAGCAGAACAGATAACGTTTAAATACAGTACATAGTTTAATAAATGTCAATTTACTGGTCTTAATGGGTGTATTATAGATATGTAAGATATTACATTAAGGGAAGTTGCATGGAGATTGGATGTGCATGCTCTGTTTATTTGTGCAACTTTTCTGTAATATGAAATTTGGTCAAAATAAAAAGGGAAAAATAGACCAAAATAACTTTCAAGAAAACTACTCTGCTGAAATAGACAAATATCTCATAAACATGTGAAAAGATAATCAAATTTACTCATAGTAGAAGAGATAAGAAATCAAACTTCACAAAGGTATTTTCACAGTAGCAACAGCTTGACAAAAATTTTTAAATAACAGTAAACTTCTTAAGTAAATGTCTTTAAAAAATAGTTATCTCACTTAGGTTGTCAGAGAGCAAAATTGTGCAACTACCTCAAAACTACAAATATGTTTCCCTTATGAGAATAGCACTTATGAGAAATTATAACAATAATGTATTAATGCTTACAAGAAATAGTCATGAAGCTACACTCTCACCAATACAAAATAATATATATGCATAAGACTATTCATAGCGGAATTATTTGGAAAAATAAAATATTAGAAACCACATATGTGCCATTTTTAAGAGACTGGGATGAATAAACTATGTTGCATTCAATTGATGCAATACAGTGAAGCTTACTCAAAATGAGGCATGAAATAATGCATAGAGGCTACTTTTCCATGAGACTGAAGGAAAAATAAGAATGGATGTGTAATGCCTACATTTATTTTTGCAAAAAGAAAGCAAACAGCAAAGTTTAACCAAACACGAATGAAAAGTGTTACTTATAAAGGGTGGATGACTTAGAAGGAGGGACTAGAAATGACTGCGTGACATTTCCTGGTATATTTTAAACAATAGTTTGAATTTCAAACTGTGTCAATGCTTTGTATATTCAAAATATAAAATAAGCAAAATAGGAAGAAAAGCAAATGCTAAATTTAACTACAAATAGAAATTATAAAACTTTATATCAAATTGAAAGCATGCAAACAGAGACCAAATAATTATTTCAGATAACTTTTAAACCTTTTACATTTTAAGGAATATATTCTAAAAGCAGAAAGATTTTTGAAAATCTTAATATTGACCTATATGTTTGCTTGCAGTCATTGGAGGTATGTTTCAAAACTTATGTTTCTATATTATAGAATAAAGCAAGTAAGTGTGCATACTACTATTTTTGGAAACCAGCATTTTCATTGATTAAGGAAGTAAACACAGATGTGGAATGGGGAAGGTGAGGAAGACAAATCTAGCCCTCCTCTAGGATTTCATGTGCAGACTCAGGTAGAGGGAAACATTTTCACTCTAACCCTGTTAAATAAGGGTGCATACTTCAACCTTCTCAGATCATAAATAATAGCCACCACAGCTTACAGATCCCCAAGGTGTAAAAAGATCAATGAAACAGAAAGAACCAAAAAGAGACAGGAAGTCCAAAAACTCAGGTAGATGAACAGATAGAGAAAAATATTCAAATTATTTCTTTTTCTTTTCTAATGTTCTTGAGGTATGGCCACTTTCTGACTGAACAGTTTTTGAAAAATCCCTTTCTTAGTTAAAGCTAATTAAGTTGAGCTTCAGTTATATACAACTTTAAAAATTCCTGATATTCAAGTGAAGGCTGTAAATATTAGTCATGGAACTTGAATATACCACCCAACATGCTAAACACTTATCCAATGAACTAAAAAACAATTAAAAGGGGAAATAATACTATCTCATTAATTTTGATGATATTAACCTCAGAATTTTTCTTAATTTTAACTGAAGCTAAGCAACATTGTCACTTAATGAAGACTCTAAACGTAGACAATATAAATCCATGTACATATATATTATTTGTATTATACACAGTGCAGCCCATATTTAAGAGGATGTTGGAGTTATACAGGATTATTTGTGGCAGGTTTATTTTTGCCTCTCTTCTTGTGGTTATCTGCTGAAATATGAAACACACACACACACACACAAAGAGAAACAATTTGGTCTGTGTAGCTTGATGATAGCTTAGCTGTGATATTACTCATCTGTGCACTTACTGTGAGCAGCAGAGGTAAAAGAATGCCAAACAAATTAAAAATTATATGTTGAGATTCGAAGAGAGTATATTCATTTCAAACTCCTTTGAAGTACCATTTACATCTACAATAAGAAAATATAATTCCTTAATAGTATCTGTGAAATAGGTTTTAAACTATTTATTTTATGTATTTATGACTAGTCTCTTCTGAACTGTTCTCTACCAATACATGTTTTGGAAGTCATGATACTCTTAGGTATCCCCACATGAAATTTAAAGAACTTGAAGTCTCCGCATTGAAGTCAACCAACACTTCTGTAGCACTTACTGCGGGCCAAGTGCTATGTCAGCAACTGGAAAATCAAAAATGTACCTGAGCCACACAGGATACTAGTGACCTAAAGTGGTTAGTGTAAGAAAATGTAAACTGGCAGAGTATAAGCAAGCAATATCTCGGGTGGAAAATAAAGCTAAAATAAAAACCATTGACATGTCTCCTGATTTTGCCCTTCCGTGACATTGAATCTATTTTTTTCTTCTTCTGTTTGAAGATGGAGAGAAAGTGATAGGAACACCTGGAAGCAATTTGCAGAAAAATTCCATCATTTGGAGATGTGTTCTCACATAGTTTGCCCTTTTGTAAAGGACAAAGAAAGACAAAAACGAAAATGGAAGTGTGTGGGAAAGAAGCTTCTTAGTCCTAGATGTTTAAAATCATTATATATTCTGGAAATACCAAACTGCGCATAAATGCATTTATCTGTAATTTACTCTGACCATTGCAGTTTCGGAAATGGGAAGAAAATATGACCTAAACCTGAATCTTAAAAATAACAATAAGATTTCCTCTTAGGGGAACTATGATAGGTTGAATTGTATCCTCTCAAAAGTTTTCTGAAGTCTGAACTCTCAGTTATTCACAAGACTTTATTGGGAAAGAGGGTGTAACTATGTAAGAGGAAGTCAGAGGGCAGTAGGGAAAGCCTCTAATCCAATATGATGGGTGTCCTTCAAGAGGCACAGAGACACTGGGGAGAACGTCAAGTGACAACAGAGGCAGAGATTGGCGTCTGCAGCCACGGAACTCAAGGATTGCGGAAAACCACCCAGACGCCAGGAAGAAGCGGAGGCTCTTCCCTACAGTTCTTATAAGGGAACATGGCCTGCCACCACCTAGGTTTTTGACTTATAGCCTCCAGAACTGTAGGCTATACAGTAGTTCTAAAGAAAAAAATAACTTTTTTCTTGTTTTAAGCCACCCATTTTGTGGAAATTTGTAATGCTGCCCCTAGGAAACTAACACAGGAACACATAATTAATTCTATGCCAGCCATTACACATGTAGGCAACAAAGAGAGCCCAAAGCTACCTGTGGGTCGCCCCTCTCCTGTATGTCCAATACATGCTCAAAAGCTTGTTTTGATGCTAACAGTGAGTACAGATGTTATCTACAACAATAAAGTGTTACTTCTGAACTTTCTTCTGGGAAACCACCAAACAAGGAAACCATGGCCCTTAGGTGCATGAAACAAGAGGGCTGCAAGAACTAGCAATTAAGTGAGTTTTAGCTTCTTCTTCTTTCTTTAGCTTACACTTCTTTTATTCTGGAGATGTACAGCAAACCTTCTCCAAGCAGTTCATAAAGTATTACTGGGTCTTTGTTTAAAGATTCATAATAACCCTAGCACTCATGTTTCCTTTTGCATTACAAATGGCATGATTCCCAGGTGACTCTCCTGGGACTATAAGAAGGTATAATCTGCAATTTAGATTGTTGTCTAAATTTGTACACTCATTCACAGCTGCAAACTGTGAGTAACATTTCCCAACCTTCCATCTTTTTTTGGGTTTCCTGCAGGAGGTGCGAGAAAGAACATTGCATGGTGGACACTAATCTGCATACCACAGAGACCTTAGCCAGTAGTAAAATGTTGCCCAAAGGAGTTTGGCAGATCACCAAAAAGAATGTGTAACGGAGATAGGCAAATACAGGACAGACTAGTAGAGGAATTAATAGTTTCCTGTCTAAGAACTGCAAACCTTCATGTTCTTGACATTAACGAAGAAGTAATCAGCTACAGATGGTTTTAAATTCAGAGAAGAAGTGGGGCATGCTAAATGCCTGTATGTCACTCTTACTTGTACATGCTACAGTGTCGTTTAATAATTTTAAGTAGTTCTGTTAAATACTTAAGTCAGTAAAGAAAGTAAAGCAGTTTCTGAATGTGTCAGTCATCTTTTTATTGGCTCTTCAATCTAAATGGTTGGTCTCTATTTGCAATTTTTTCAAATGAAAATAAACGGTCTTTCTACCCTTGATTGCCACCATTGCCAAACGGAGTTACTTTGTCATGTTACAAAGCTTATCTCAGTGAATAGCTGTGTTCCTCACTCAGAAAGGGCGAAAAGCTCTTCCTGAATCTACTGGATCCCCACTAGATTCAGTTCAAAACAATCCACCAGCTAAAGTGGCACATTCTGGAATGGCCTATTCTGCTCCTCCTAACTTCAAACACTCCTCAGGAAGAAGAGAAATCCCGTAGAGAATTTCTTCTCCAGGAGAAAATTAGGAGCAAGATTACAACTAAATAATAAAAACAATCATCATTTGTTGAGTTTTTATTATTTAGGCACCATGCTAAGTGCTTAACCTACTTTACTATTTCACTACTTCTCAGCACTTTTTATGAGATTGATGTGATAACTCCTGTCATAGACAAAAACAAAGTCAGCAAAGTTAGGCCATTTGCTCAAAGTCACAGAGCTGATATTGGTCCCCATGTTTTTCTGACACCCAAAAAATCTCTGCGGAAACTGGGTTTGGATAATAACTGATAAATATACCTGCCCTAAAATACAATAGATATCATCAGGTGGCTACTTCAGAAGCATTTTCCCTGTAACTCAGAGATGTAAATACAAGATTAAAAGGAAAATAGTGGTTCACATACTTGGCAAAATTTACCATACAAGCAGAGCTTTGTAGGACTTCATTTTGCTTTTAGTTAAGAACTCTGTGCACTGTAAACCTGCGAATTTTTAAACTGCAATAACATTTTTTATTAATTTCTATTTTCTTAGAGTTTGCTAAGGAAATTCCATTAAAAAAGAACTCTCAAATCAAGTAACTGAAGGAATGGGGAATTGCGAAATGACCAGACATGCACCAGGAGAGCTGGGGAGATCACAGCAGAAACACAGGCTAGATGGGGGGAGAGAGTGAGTGGCCACACTCACTGGAGATGAAAGGAAAACCTGATCGCTGACACAGAGACTGGAGAGTAATAATGCGAGAGCAGAGCTCACAATTGCCAGGGTTGTGATTCCTCCTGCCTGGGGTATTCTTTATCCTCACACTGAACTTCAGCTCTGACATTTATACTTTGCTCATTCTATCCCTGTAAAACCAGGGCCGACTCTACTTAATTAGAAAAGAAACTGTAGGAAGCGCACGCTTTCATTTTCCCTAAATGGGAAAGGGGATGCCATAGATAATTGTTTTGTCATCAAGGCAAGATCAAATTGCTGACCCTCTAATTATATTGGGCAAAATAACAACGGATCTTGCTAATGGCTTTCCTAATTCTGGAGCACAGAAATCAAATTAAAGTGGGGGATATTATGCTTACGAGCTAATTTTCCCAGAGTTCATTATATTGGAGGCTTACAAAAGAGCTTTATGACTAATTACTTTGCATTGTCTACTTCCTCAATATTAGAGCTGATATCATCTATCTAAATATAATCAAATCAGATCAATGTCAAATCAATGATCTGACAGAACCAAGACTGAACTTCATACATAGTTGAGCCTGAGCCAGTTGACATATGCATATAGTTCAAAACATATATGTGATCTTCAACATCAAATAGAATTTCTAGTTTTTCTGGAATTGCAGAGTTATGCATAGCACACTCAAGTGTAGAATAATATAATTATTTATTCCCTAAAATATCATCCTCATGGGTACCACTTGTACCACATCCCACCTGGGTAAGAAGAATAAAAAGGAATTAAAATTAATTATTTTTGATAGGGGGTGTCAAGTCTTGTCATCTCAGTTTAGTTTTGTAATTTGAGATATACTTTTAGGAGAACAACTTCACTGGGAAAAACAGGTAGTAGTGTTTCAGATCTCCTGCTTTGACCCTTCTACATCAGGGTGGTGTTTGCTGTTACAAAACAAGCATACTATATACATGGGCTCCAATGCAGAGGGTCTCAAAACTGAGTTAGGTATGCTGTGCTGGTCTCTGGATTGAGGACTCCTAAAGTATGACTGGGCCATTCCTGGGTCCTCATTCAGTATCAGTTAAAATAATGTCTTATGGGGTTTTGTTCCATCAGCTTGGTCTGGGTGGGCCTCTCTGGCTGATGGGACTCCATTTTAACTCTTGTTTGGCTGCAGGTCTAGAAGCAACATCCAAAGCTTCCATCCTGGGAGTCAATATGTCAACCCTTGCCTGTGAGGCCCACGGTGTCCCTCCTGCAAGCCCTGTCTTCTGCCAACCTCTTAAGCCAGATCTCGATATAACCCCTGTGTCACCATCATTTCTAAAAAAAATAAAAACAGTTGCATCCACACTCTCTGGTAATGGAAGGAAGCTAAACTCAGGCTCTCTTTCCGTTAGACCATGTAATGCCACTTAGATTTAAATTAATAGACAGTCTGTATCACTAACCCCCTTCGTGCAGCAACATTATCTCCGAGAGCTCCATGTGAATAAGAAGAAAAGCCCCTTGCTTTCAGGGCTCCCTCTAGATAAGAAATACACATTACCATACCTGGGATGGTTTCTTATCCCCTGGGCATTCTTTCTACTATTCCTTACAGCCTAGTTGTAGGTCTCCAGATTACTGGGGAGAAAAACATAGAGACAAAATGAAAAAGAGTAGGAGGACACAGTAATAACCTCCAAAACCTTAACCCCCTGCGTGGTCTATTTTCCTTTCCCCCTTTCCTTCTGCAAGCAGATCCGTTTTCTCTACCTTGCTGCACTGCTTCATCCCTCAGGAGGCTGAGCTCTCCACTCTGCACCACTTAGAGTCCCTTGTTCTGCAGTGTCCAATCCTTTTAGGCCAATGGATGGTATGAAGAGGAGATTATAGAGGAAGAAAAGAGAGATATCTATTTGTTCTTCCCTCACCCTCTCTGTTTCACTTTGGTTAGCGAAGTGTTCACTCCCTACAGTTAGGGAACCTTTCAGAGAGCCCTCCTCCTTGGCTCCACTTATAGCTGTCCTTTGCTTTGATCTTTCAGGTCTACACAGAGAGAGAGTGTTTGACTCCGTTCCTGGGGCCTCAGCATCATTTGCTGGTTTCCCTAATTCTGCCTCCCCCACTCTGATAGTTCTATTAATCTCACAGCAGTTAAATCTCTCAACTCCCCATATATTTCTTACTGGAATCCTTATTGTATACAACTTTATATTGTCTATTAAAATAGTAATTGTGTTTTCTTTAACAATTGTGTATTAAGAAACCATTCAATGCCAGGCATCGATCCCTCAGAAATAAAATAACTAAGAAAAAAAAAAAAAACAAACCCTCCTTGATCTCATGGAGCTTCTATCCTAATGGGAGGAGCAGATAATAAATAATAAGTTTATTATGGGCAAGTGGTGATAATTATTTTAAAGATGATGAAGGGATGGGGGAAAGAAGGATGTTGATAAGAGGAGGGCAATTTTTAAAACCTGATCAGAAAAGCCCTCATTTTTAGAGTGAGGCATAAAGACAATAAGATAATGCTATGAACTGAATTGTATTCTCCCAAAACTAATAGGTTGAGACCCAAAGTCCTATGTGACCACATTGGAGACAGGGACCTTAAGGCAAGATGAAATCACAAGTATCCGGCTCTAACCCAGTGGAATCAATATCCTCATAAGAAGGAGAGACATTGGGAGTGCACATGCCATGAGAAGACATTGTGAGAAGGTAATTGCTCAAGGCCAAGGACAGAATTCTCAAGAAATAACAACCATGCTGATATCTTGATCTTGAACGTTCAGCCTCCAGACTCTGAGAAAAATATATCTCTGTTGTTTAAGTCTTCTAGTCCCTGGGTTTTTTTGGGGTTTTTTTACGGCAGCCCTAGAAGATTAATATAGGGCACAAGCCATAAGATATTTAAAAGAAGGACAAATCAGCAGAACAAGTGTCGAGTATAACAGTCCAGAGTACTGTTGACAGATCTAAAGGACAGTACAGGGACAGTGTTCCTATGACAGAGTGAACAAGGGAGAGAGTGTCAGCAAATAAGGTAAGAGAAGTAAGAGAGGGCTGGACCAATAATGACCAGGTAAACTTTGACCCTGTGAGCCAGGGAGCTCTGATAGTTGTTATACACAGAAAAAGGAGGGAGAGTGGGAAAAAAAGACTAATAAAATGGCAACTGCAATAATTCAGTGAGACAAAGGTGACCTGGATAAGGATGCTACCCGTGGAGATGGTTAAGACATGGTCCAAGTTTAGATGGGTTGTGAAGGGAAAGATAACAAAGATGTTTTCTTTTAAAGGATTGAATGTGTATTATGATGGAAATGGAGTTGTCAAGGATAAATGCCCAAGTCTTCGACCTGAGCAACCAAAACATGACATTTACATTTACTAAGATGAGAGGACAATTGGAAAATATACTTTGTTTAGGGAAACATCAAGAGTTTGGATATAGGCATGGTTGGCTTGAACCGACATCCAAGTGCAGATGCAAAGTAGGCAGTCAGGAATGTAATCTGAAATTCAGTGTGCATGGGGTGTAGATTATAAAGTATTTATGTAAGGCAATGTGCAAATATTCAGAGAGTGCAACAGAGATTAATCAGACACTGCACCTACCTCCATTAAGCACACACATTTGACAGAGAATACACATGCAGTAAAGCATTTGTAATTCTACAGAAAGTTGCCATGAGGGAGAAGACTGCCTTATGACCACAGGAATTTCCTTGTAATTGCTTGTATATATCTTTAGTTTTGTAAAATGTAGTTGATAAAAATATGCAATATTTTACTTTAATACCTAACCACTTTGTGTATTATATGCCTTGTTTTCTCATTTATTATTGGTTACAAAAGGACACTTAAAATATAAAATCGACTAAGCCGCTCCATGGCAAAATTTTACTTCACGATTTTAGGACTTTTATAATTTCCATGTGTAGTAATTACAGATCTCGTATGACAGTAATGGCTAATTAAACAGACCTCAGGTGTATAATACTCCATTCAGAATGTTGCCTATAAGGCATGAGGAGGGGGTCTTGAAGTGGGAAATTTAGTGGTAGAAATGAAGTATACAGAATGTAGAATATACTTTCAAATTTATACATCATAGTTAAACTAAAACTACCCTTTCCTTTGAGTTACATAAGAGAGCTCTACATTTTCAATGAACTATACTGGAGGTGACTCAGAGGTCTAGAATTTAATTTTGCCCCAAGTGGCGAGTTTTACCTCAGTCTCAGCTCTCTTATACTGGCTTCCACCTGATGCATCTTCGTCCTCCTTCACCACGCAGTGCAAAATTTGTAAATCTTAACAAAGGTTAATCTGCAACCAGTTAGTTTAACCAAGCCAAATGAAATCTTTCTAGTTGACTATTTCTAAATATTGTGAAAATTATGCAATTGAAATCCTTAACATTATGATATTAGATATATTTGACAAGAGGTTTACTGGCTGGTGTCTACCTAAAAGCCTAACATAATACAGGAACATTGGTGTAAGTAGGTAATTTGGAAAGCTCTCCAGAAAATCAGGAGTGAAGGATTAGGAAAAGTGAGCCAGGGAAGGAGTAGGGGTTCCTATGAGGATGTGTCATAGAGGACCCTCGCGTAGGCGACAGGATCCTGGTTCTGCCTGTCCTGTATCTCAGGACAGTTAGAATTGCTCTAAATGTTCCTATATAATGACAAGAACAGAGACATCATTTCAAGGGAATATGGCATGACTCATTAAAAGCCACTGTTATATTAACTGTTAAAAGTCAACCATTTGTTTCATGTTTCTGCTGCAAAAATAAAACCATGAGGTCTGTCTGAAAAATGTGCGGCTATTGTTGATGTAATGAGTATGGTTTGCACAGAACTGACATAACCTGGGAGCCAAGGCGAGTGGGCTGGGAGGCACATGTGTGAACAATGATGGCTTCACTGTGATAGTCAGTAGGGGCAGGTGGGTATACACCATTGATTGAGCATGTGTACTGTGTGGCCATCACATTTGAAATGACTGAGTGAGTAGAGCGATGAATCTGCATCAAATTTTGTGTCAAGGTTGTACATACCTCCATGGAAACTATTCGGAAGGTGCAGAGGGACATAGCCATGGGCAACTGATGGTTATCAGTTTCATCACAACAGCACGCCTGCTCATGTGTCATGTTTCATGCAGAAATTTTCTGCAAAACCCCAAATCACCCAGGTGACTCAGTTCCATGGCAGCCCAGATTTGGTGCCCTGTGACTTCTGGTTTTTCCCAAAACTAAAATCACCTTTGAAAGGGAACAGATTTCAGACCACCGATGAAATTCAGGAAAATACGACGACAGGGCACCTGATGGTGACTGGGAGATCTGCGTAAGGTCCCAAGGTGCCTACTTTGAAGGGAACTGAGGCATCATTGTCCTATGTGCAATGTTTCTTGTATCTTGTATCTTATTCAATAAATGTCTCTATTTTTCATATTACATTGGCTGGAACCTTCTGGACAGACCTCATATTCTCTGGAACCACAAGAATACAATGGATTCACAGTAAACTAGAAAAAGTATCAGCTCCAAAGTTAATTCAGAATCTTATTAAAATCCCTAGAGCTTTCTATCTTTTCATGTTGCCACACTACACATGCCATTGATGGTTGTCCTCATGATGAGGGAGTGGCTGCAGCATCTCAGACATTACAAACAGACGCTTAAAGAAGGGGGAATATCAGAGAAATGTGATAGCTTTTGGGTAAGTAATGAAAATTGTTTACCACACAATAGCTCTTATCATATTTATATGTTCGATGCTCTAGTTAATGACACAAATTAGGCAAGGTTAAACTAGTACCAAAAATATAACTTTATTTACAAGAGATAAAATTTTATGTTACCACAAGAAATATTTATTTTTGGACTTGCAGAATGCATTTATATCTCAAGTCACTATCTTTTTCTTATGCTGTTTTTGTGGGTTATTGACAGCAGTGAACCTGAACACAGAAAATCCTGTATTTCAGATCCCCAGTGAAATTTAAAAGCCTCCAAACTTACAGTCTCTCTTACTGTTATAAATGGATGCATTTGCAGATCATTATCCCTTCCAAGGCCCATATTATCTTCCACCAGGCACGTATATTTCAAAAGTCTAAAGCAAAAGGCTAGTCATCTGCAGAAAGGATGAGCAAGTTTATTTATGATTCATTTGCCTTTTTAATCTGGGCTCTCCATTGGAAGCATCTGATACTGACAGTTTGAAGAGATAAATAGGACAACCATGGTCATTACACTGAGATATACTCAAGTGCATCAGAATATTCTTGTCTCTTCTTAATTTACATAACTTCTAAATGCGCTAAGAATAGAAAACGTTGTTCATTGATGGCAGTTTTTACTATAGAACAATCAGCAACACAAAATAAATGTTGGCATAATCAGAGTAGAGAAAGTGATTGCTAAAAGTTTTTTTTTTCCCCATATCTGCCTTTTCAGAAACTTTTCTTTTGAATGCAGCCATTTCCATCAAATGATCCACCACAGGAACATTTAACAAGTGGTCCAAGCTGACCATTCTCTGGGGATCAAATTTTGTATCAAAGAATCAGGAGAAGGGTAGTTACCAGGGAAGGAAAAAAATATTTGGGGCTGGGGAGACAACTAATAGACAATTGGTCATTACAGAGAAGAAAACTTAATTACTTACCAAATGGCTTTCCTAATGACAAGCATTGGTTCTTTATTCCTTTAATATTGATTTTTAATGTTTGCTTTGCCTTATAATAAACTCATAAGCATGAATAAACAAAAGCATTTTAAAAGTGGTCCAAGTGAAAAATAGCAATAGCAGAGGAACAGTTTCAGAAAGACAATATTTCTGACTGTAGAGTTTAAAAAAAAAGAAATATATTGTCACTTTAAAGGGGGGATACTGTGGAGGAAATTAAAAAAAAAGAAGAGAGAATGGGGAAAAAGAAAGAAGGAGAGGGAATGAAACTGGAGATATAAGGGAAAGAAAGCATAGGAGAAAAAGAAGAGAGGAGTGAAAGAGTGAGAGAAAAAGAGTAAAAGAAGAAAGAAAAGGAATGAAGTAAAGCATACAGACGGGCAGGCAGGCGGGTACGCACAAGGCGATGCCAGACCTGCGCCCTCACTTAGACCCTTGGGGGTCCGCGCGATGTAGGAGACGGGTGGTAGGCAACAAAGTTCCGTGTGTTTCTGCCCTTTATTGATATTGATGTATAACACCTGCATGTTATCACATGCTCCTTAATATGCCATCAAGTAAAAATACTACTCTCATTGAGGTTATATCTTATTTCTCTGGAAAGCGTTTTCTCTATAATGGCATAGAAAAAAAGAGAGATTGGTTCCAAGTAGGGAAAGCCCTGTTAGTCCTATAGCTCCTCTCTTAGCTTTTTAAAAATCAGAGGGAGGATCTTGAATTCTGCCTCTTTAAGGTGTCCCTACTGAAGGCTGTGTGGAAAGGCTTTACAGAGACATTCATTATATCAGAGCATCTAAAAGGCAACTGAATGACATCTATCCATTTAAATAAAAATGTGTGGTAACAAGACTGAATGAACATGAATGCTCGAGTCTAAATCATCTGGGTCCTTATTTGGCTTGCTGTCTGGAGGAACTGGGAGAAACAACAGGGCTCTTGAACCTCTAATTACTGCATCAATGAAATAGAGTTAATACCACTAATTTCAGAGATGTTGTGAAGAGTTGATGATAGGATGTAAAGTTCCAGCTTCCAGCCTCTGGGAGCAATTTTGTTACTTACAAGTGTACATTGCAGCCGGTTCTCTCTCCGTCTAAGTTCCAATATATTAATCAAACACTTCCTAAGGACAAGCCACCATGTTAGGTACTAGGAAGTGGCTTTGCAGGTTTCATCTGGATAAATAAATCTTTTATCTTACATTTTGCTGTGGAGGTAGGACTTAATAAAGGCAGCATTATACATTTCTCTGCTCATAGATTTTATCTCTTCCATTCACTGGGCAATTGTCATAACCTGAATTGTGAGAAAACTATAGTTTAATTCCCATTGCTATATGCACACTTCAATACTTGTTTTCTCCCTTAAAAATATAAACTTTTTCAGGGCAGGAATTCTGTATTATAGTTTTGTTTAAATTCCCTACAATACAAACACTGTTCTGTTGCATGTAGAGAAATTGACAAATTGCTAAAGAGTCCTCTAATTCCATCTGAAAATAGAAAAACAGGGAATTGAAGATCTCCACTCTCCTGACCAGTTTTATCAGAATTTGGGAACAACCATAAACTAACTCAATAAAGTCTTATTTATGGCCTAGTTCCAAATTATTACTGAAGTGCAATTCAGTCTACCTCCTTGTAATATAGCAAATCAAAAAGAAAGCATGTACTCCAACTTCTTCAGGTCAGATCGCAATTGACAGACGTGCCTTCAAAGCATGAAGGAGCTACACACAGAGAAATGGACATGTCTGGGAATACAGAAAGGCAGAAAAGTTCTAGAGGTCATTTCCCTGTCTTAGATAGGAACAAATATTGGCAATGTTAAATGTTCAAAAACAAGTTAATCAAAACAAAGCTGCAGACACCCTGTTACATTTTATGAATTATAAATATATAATATAGGATTCAAAGGTTTTGTTAAAATTTTACACCCTATATTTAAATTGCACTTACTAAATACCATTACTAATTAAAATTATTTTCTTTTTATACAATATTAAAAAACTTTATGGGATAGTTGTATCACTTTTCTGCTATTTGCAAAAAATAAAAATGCAAAAATCTTTAAATATTAAAGTAAATATATGCTGTTCAGGTTTGTATTTCCTTTCTTTTAAATTTTTGTATTGTTGTTTAAGTACACTTTTGTCCATTTCCCCTCATCACTCCCCTCTCCTCCCATCCTGAACCCCATCCCTGCTTGACTTTGTCCATGAGTCCCCCAAATATGTTCCTTGACCACCCTTCCCATTTCCCCCCACACCCCCATCTTCCCCTCACCCCCCTCCTCTGTTCACTGTCAGTTTTTTCTTCACTTCAATGTCCCTGGTTACATTTAACTTGCTTGTTTGTTTTGATGATTAGTCTCCACTTACAGGTGAAATAATATGGCATTTGTCTTTTACCACCTGGCTTATTTCACTTAGCATAATGTTCTCCTGATCTATCCATGCCGTCATGAATGGTAGGAGCTCCTTCTCTCTTTCTGTTGTGTAGTATTCCATTGTGTAAATGTACCACAGTTTTTTGATCCACCCATTTACTGTTGGCACCTAGGTTGCTTCCAACACTTGGCTAAATTGTGCTGCTATGAACATTGGGGTACATAGGTTCTTTTGAATTGGTATTTGAAGATTCTTAGGGTATAATCCCAGCAGTGGAATTGCTAGGTCAAAAGGCAGTTCCATTTTTAGTTTTCTGAGGTAATTTCAAACTGTTTTCCATAATAGCTGCACCAGTCTGCATTCCCACTAACAGTGTACTAGAGTTCCCTTTTCCCCACAACCTCGCCTGCACCTACCGTTTGTTGATTTGGTTATGATGGCCATTCTGTCTGGTCTAAAGTGATATCTCATTGTGGTTTTAATTTGCATCTCTCTGATGGCTAATGATGCTGAGCATCTTTTCATATGTCTTTGGGCCCTGTGTGTGACCTCCTTGGAGAAGTGTCTATTGAGGTCCCTTGCCCATTTCTTAATTTGGTTGTTTGTCTTTCTAGAGTGGAGTCATGTGAGTTCTTTATATATTTTGGAGATGAAACCCTTGTCTGATGTATCATTCACAAATATATTTTCCTATACATTTGGTTCCCTTTTCATTTTGCTGATGTTTTCTTTATCCGTGCAGAAGCTTTTTAACTTGATGAAGTCCCATTTGTTTATTCTTTCATGTCCCTTGTTCTAATGGACATATCGGTGAAAATATTGCCACGTGGAATATTTGAGACTCTCATGCCTATGCTCTGCTTTAGAACTTTTATGGTGTCGTGACTTATATTTAAGTCTTTTATTGACTTTGGGTTTATTTTTGTGTATGGTGTAAGCTAGTGGTTGAGTTCCTTTTTTTTGCATGCAGCTGTCCAGATGTCCCAACATCATTTGTTGAAGAGGATATTTTTATTCTATTTTATGCTTTTGTCTCCTTTGTCAAATATTAATTGATCATAGAGACATGGGTTTATTTCTGGGTTCTCTATTCTGTTCCATTGATCTATGTGTCTATTCTTATGCCAGTAGCAGACTGTTTTGATTACAGTAGCCTTGCAGTATAGTTTGATATCAGGTATTGTGATCCTTCCAACTTTGCTCTTCCTTTTCAAAACTGCTGTGGCTATTCAGGGTCATTGATGGTTCCATATAAATTTTTGAAATGTTTGTTCTATATCCGTGAAATATGTTATTGGTATTTTAATAGGCATTGCATTGAAATTATATATTTCTTTGGGTAGTATGGACATTTTGATGATGTTAATTCTTCTGATCCATGAACATGGTATATGCTTCCATTTATTTGTATATTCCTTAACTTCTTTCTTCAGTGTTGTGTAGTTTTCTGAGTACAGGCCTTTTACTTCCTTGGTAAGGTTATTCCTATGTACTTTATTTTTTTGTTGTTGCTATAGTAAATGGGTTTTTTTTTCCTTATTTCTGATTCTGATATTTCATTGTTAGTGTACAAAAATGCCTTCCATTTCTGAATATTGACTTTGTATCCCACCGTTTTGCCAAATTCATTTATAAGGTCGAGTAGTTTTTCGGTGGAGTCTATGGTATTTTCTTTGTACACAATCATGTCATCTGCAAGCAATAACAGTTTTATTTCCTCCTTTCCTATTTGGATGCCTTTTATTTCTTTTTCTTGTCTGATCTCTGTGGCTAGTACCTCCAATACTATGTTGAATAGAAGTGGTGAAAGCGGACACCCTTGACTTGTTCCTGATCTTAGTGGGAAAGATTTAGTTTTTACCCATTGAGTATGATGTTTGCTGTAGGTTTCTCATATATGGCCTTTATTATGTTGTGATATGCTCTCTCTACTCCCACTTTGCTGAGTGTTTTGATCATAAATGGGTGCCGTACTTTGTCAAATCTTTTTCTGCATCTATTAATATGATCATATGACTTTTGTCTTTCCTTTTGTTTATGTGATGTATTATGTTTATTGATTTGTGAATATTGTATCATCCTTGCATCCCTGGGATGAATCCCACTTGATCGTGGTGGATGATCTTTTTAATGTGTTGCTGGATGCAGTTTGCCAATATTTTATTGAGGACTTTAGCATCTATGCTCATCAGCAATATTGGCCTGTAGTTTTCTTTCCTTGTGGTATCTTTATCTGGTTTTGGGATTAGGATGATGCTGGCTTCATAAAAAGAGTTTGGGAGTCTTCCCTTTTTGGATTTTTTGGAATAGTCTGAGAAGGATAGGGATTAACTCTTCCTTAAATGTTTTGTAGAATTTTCCCGGTAAACCATCAGTCCAGGGCTTTTGTATGCCAGGAGTTTTTTGATTACTGCTTTGATTTCACCAGCTGTCATCAGTCTGTTTGGGCCTTCTGCTTCTTCTTCATTCAGTTTTGGAAGATTATATTTTTCCAGGAATTTGTCCATTTCACCCAGGTTTTCAAATTTCTTGGCATATACTTATTTGTAGTAATTTCTTATAGCCCTTTGAATTTCTGTACTATCAACTGTGAGCTCTCCTCTTTCGTTCCTGATTTTATTTATTTGGGTCCTCTCCCTTTTTTTCTTGATGAGTCTGATTAAAGGCTTGTTGATTCTGTTTACCTTTTCAAAGAACCAGCTCTTGGATTTATTGATCCTTTGAATTATTCTCAGTCTCTATGTCATTTAATCCTGCTCTGAACTTGGTTATTTCCTTCCTTCTAATAGCTCTGGGCTTTGTTTGTTGTTGTTTCTCCAGTTCTTGTAGATGTTGGGTTAGGTTGTTTACTTGAAATGTTTCTATTTTTCTTAGACTGATGTGCCTTCAAAGCATGAAGGAGCTACACACAGAGAAATGGACATGTCTGGGAATACAGAAAGGCAGAAAAGTTCTAGAGGTCATTTTCCTATTTTAGATAAGAATTAATATTGGCAATGTTAAATGTTCAAAAATAAGCTAACCAAAACAAAGCTGCAGACACCCTGTTGCATTTTATGAATTATAAATACATAATATAGGTTTTAAAGGTTTTGTAAAAATTTCATGTCCTATATTTAAATTGTACTTACTAAATAGCATTACTAATTAAAATTATTTTCTTTTTATATAATATTAAATAACTTTATAGGATGTTTGTATCTTTTTGATATTTGCAAAAAATAAAAAATATTTAAAAAATTTAAATATTAAAGTAAATATGTGCTGTTCAGACTTCTATTTCTTTACTAATAAAAATTATATGGTTAGTAATTGTGTTCATATAAGACATTAAAAACAAACAGAAAATCTTATTCAATCATACCTTTTACTATTTTAACTTCCTGTTTCTTAAATTACATTTTGGGCACTTTCTGATTTTTTATTTTTTTGATAATTTACAGTCATTATTTTCAAGTTTAGTGGAAGCATAATGAAAGCACATAGTAAAAACACTGAAAATGAATTCAGGAATATTTACTTTAAATAGACTTTTTTGGTGACAAGACCAGCTATGTGACCCTGGCAAACTTCTATCTGCCCTGAGCACAGTTTCCTCATCTATCATTCTCATGATATTGTTCTGAAGATTAAATGAAGTAGCGGATGTGAACACACTGAAAACTTGGCAGAAACCCAGACATTTCTATTTATAAAGGCTAACTTGCACTTCAGTAAGATAAGTAAACACTATATATAACTTGCTAGTGTTTACCCATCTTTCATTTTTTTGAAGTTTAAACAGAAGATTAGTAACATGTTCATAAATCATTGGATCATAACAAGAAGAAACCCTCAAGCAAACACAACACTACACTTTGTTCTTCTTCTTGTAAAATTGATACTTCTAGAAACAATTTTTTGTGCATTTTCAATTCTACTTCCTTTGTCTCTAGTAACCTGTAATTATTTTCATGAGAAATGTTACACAATTTTAAGTTTGGAAGTACCAACTATCTTATCCTTTTTTTTTAAGTAAGAATTTTGTCTTAGTTTGTTCCAGCTGCTATAACAAAAATACCATAGACTGAGTGACTTAAACAACAAACATTAGTCACAGTTCTGGAGGCTGGGAAGTCTAAGATCAAGGTGCCAAGTTGCAACAGATTCATTATCTCCTTCAGATAGATGTCTGCTTCATAAACAGTGATCTTGCTGTGTCCTCAGAGGTTTTCAGGAGTAAGAGGGTCCCTGTGGGGTCTCATATAAAATCTCTAATCCCATTTATGAGGTCCCTTCTCTCATGACTTCATCACCCCCCAAAGGTCTAACCTACTAACATTATCATATTGGGGCTTTACATTTTAAGATGAATTGGAGGTGGGGGTGAGGTACACAAACATTCAGCCCATTACAGTATTAAAACTTTACACTGGGAAATATCATTTGCATTAATTTTTAGGTGAACACATCAGTTGCTGGGCTTCTTTAGTGTACCAAGCTCATATATTTAACATTTAATATTTAACCACTAACACTCAAACCATAATCCCATATGTTATTGGAAGAGTATTTGTTCCCAGTAGTTCTAGAGATTATTTGGGTCTCAGTTTGTTCTTATATATCTAGCTTCCCTTCCCTGCTTTTTGAATTATTGATAGTCCTTCTTCATTTGTTTCTTATGTGTCTTGGGTTGTTTCTGCAGCAACCCTACCCAAGCCGCTAATCTAAATCTCCTTTCCCCAAAGTTGCTAGACCTTCAAAGTGCATTTTGACAAGCTTTTCCAAAGCTGTGGTTAGTAACAAGAGTTGGAAGTGATGAGTTAAAGGAAGACTATGTGTATTACAACGTGACAGCCCTTGGAAATTTCAAAGCATTGGAGTGTAGTGATTATTGTAATGAGTAAACAAAGTTATAAAGACTTTCCACGTGCCAGCCACTATCTATTTTCCAGAGAAAACTACACCAAAGACCTAAGGAGTTAATAGTAGACTATTTTTATCCCCATATTCTATATTAGAAAAAGTAATTGCCCAATTTGTCAGGGCCATGATTCAAAACTTTAAAAGGCCACTTGGCCAAGTTTACTGTGCATTACAGCATTAGGACTGCAGGTAAAATGTTGGAGCGGGAGTAGCGAGGGAAGCAGCGAGGCAGGATGACACCACCTGAACCCAATTCAATCTCAGCATAACAAATGGAGACAATCAAACAATATGTGCTTCAGGAAGTGATGTAAGGAGGTATGCATGGCCATGCGTGAACTATCCTAGTCTTAAAATCAGATTCTGAATCTAATCAAGCCTCTGGATCAAACTACGAATCTACCAGAAACTGAAGGAGAACAGCAACAGTCAAGAAGCAATCAGTCAAATATAAAACATTAGAAACTCTATAAACAAATTTATATCTCCCAAAAATAAAAACTGAAAAGCTATGGGGGGAGCACTATCTTTGACAGACTAAAGAAGACTTAAAAAACATAATAGCCAGATGTAATGTTTGAACCTAGTTTGGAAACTGATTTGAACCAAGTTAGTGTAAAAGAAACTCAAGGAGTCAATTGGGACAATTTAAATATGAGACTGATGTTAGATGGTATGAAGTAATTAATGTTAATTTTAAAAATTAATATCATGATGGTTAACGAAGAAAAGAGAAGTCCATATCAATTTACACGACTTTATGACAGAATGAAATGTATGAAAATATGAAATAATAAACTGCCTGGATTGCTTGAAAATACACCAGCATTAAAAAACAAACAAACAAAAAGGTTGAGACGGAGGGATACAAAAAACAGCTTGGCAAAATGTTTATAGTTGTTGAAGCTGAATAAAATATACAGTGCTTCACTGTAGTATTTGTATATTATTTGTATATTTTATACTTTTGATAATTTCATTTATAAAATAAATAAGTGGCCCTAAAGAAGGCCATTTTTTTTAAATGGCCCTAAGGAAGTCTGGCACATAACTACTAATAATATAAATTTAGGGCAACCTATGGTGAAAATTGTCATTCTACCAATTTTTCACATGAGTTGGATGTCTCAGGCTAATATTAAGCTAAATCATATAATTTATGTATCAGCAGTCCTTTGGAATTAACCATAATGTTTATAGAACTGCCAAAATAAGTAGATATAAAATCATATTTATGACTGCATTTTGAAAAGTCATGTATATTTAAACATGGTTTAACTTGCAATGTTTACTCTAGTTTATAAATAATCCCAAATTATGCAGTTGGAAAAATTATAGATACTGATAAATATATGGCTATAGTTAAAATTCATCTAACTTCTACATTGATAGTATATATGCAAATCTACCTAAAGGTGCTTTTTTAGAGAGTCATGATGTATACTAATTACTGTGATAAATTATTCAACAAAGATTATTTAATGTTGTGCATCCTCTCCAATTTTAAAATATATTTAACAATGGAACTCATTTTTCCACTGCATGCAAACACAAATATACAAATATGCACATGTTGGTGATGCATAGTCTTCAGAATTTTTACTCAACATAATAAATATGATTTAGACCAATACATTAGCATTTGGTAAAGTTTTCATTACGTTAATTACAACTCTTCAGGCTGATTAGCTTGAATGGCTTTACTTACTCATGAAAACCATTAAACTAGAAGTCACTGCCTTTTCAAGAGTTCATAATAATATTGAACATTTGTTAAATTATTAAAGTACTTACAAATAAGAAAGTTTAGGATATAAAATATAAGAACAAAAAAATGTACTGTCTCACTTCAGAGTCTTATTTCTAATAATATGATTTGAATAGTTTAGATAATTTTTTCTATTCCCACTTTATGAGTGAAGAATTTAAAGAAACCTGCTGAGATTTCCACATAATAAATAAGAAAATGAAGAGTCATAAAGGCACATAGCAAAGTGGCAATATAGGTAGAGTAATTAATGAGAATCTCTCTTAATCTTTAAAGGAGTTAGGAGCTAAGCAAAAATTGGATAGTAAAAGAAAAGAGAGATAATTGGAAAGATTTAAAAAGTGTATAAAAGTAATCTCATGGTCCCTAGTAATGAGATTAACATAGAAAAGTAATAAAAAGAAATTAGTGACATTGTTTATCTGTTTTAGAAAAAAAATGTATTCTATAGATCCCAATAATATTCCAATCATAATAGAATTTAGTAGAGGAATCCTGAAGAGATTAGATTAATACTCATTCATTCATTCACCAAATTTTTCAAGAATTTAGGCTCTGAAATGTGCGTTCATATATTAGGTAAAAATATTTATCTTTTGTAAAATTCTATATCTAAGTTTAAGACTGGATCTATTACCCACAGCTATAGTCAAGATTGAAAGACATATTATATGGAATAGAGGACTCATGAGTACGGACAATGGGGCAGGGGGATTGGCTGTGTGAGTGGCAGGGGTCGGGGCGGGGGAGAGCAATGGGGAAAAAGGCGGGACAACTGTAACTGAACAACAATAAAAAATAGAAAAAAATATTCTAGATATGCCCAAAACACACACATAGAAACAATGTTATCAGTTATTATGACCATAAATAATATTATTTATCATCTATGTGCTTTGCTTTGAAGACAGCGATGACTGAAGTGGTATTAAACATGCACTGGATGTCCAGTGAAGCAAGGGCTATATCAATGTGAAATATTTTTAGATTAATTTATTGAACAGATTCAAACTTGCTCGCATATCCACACATTTTTAAGCAAAATTAGGAAATAGCCTATTTTCCTTTTTCTAGTTCCAAGACCAAATCCCATTGGCATATGGATAGAGTAAATTAATACTTTCTTGATTTGGGTGTGTTTGTTATGAATATATGAATAATGGTTGCTCTGGGCCATGATCAGAATAGCCTGTTACTCAATTTTTCAATTATTTGAATCATTCTTCCCAAGGAAGTCACTAGGCTACACTGGGTGTAAAACTTTATGAAGCAAAAAAGATAAAAAATAAAAAAGAAATTGTTTTTAATGTATACTTACTAGAGATAAAGAAATGTCATTAAGTCTGAAGCTTATTACAGCCATAATTTTTTAGGGCTCATTCACGTTAAAACTAAGATTTTCACTTGCGTTTATTTCTTATTCATCTAATTGGAAGTCTTTTATCAGTATCTGTTTCCAAAGCATCTCTGATGCAATGAAAATGATTTCGAGGACAGAATGACTGGGCTCTGCTAGCATCCATATGAAATTAATTTTATTTTTATTAAAGTAAGCCACTTAGTCAAATCTTTCTTCTTATATTAGCATTTTGCTAACAACATATCAAGACTAAACAGCACATTTCTATTTGTAAAAACGGATAGGTACCTTAAAGTATTTCAAGTTTGGTGCATCTGTGTGCATGAGCACATACATGCTTGGCTCTGTATTAAATTATAGGAAGTTGGACAAAAAATCATTTAATTTTTAATATCAGATAATCAATGTGGTTTGTCCCAAAGTTGGACAATAACCCAATTATTTTTTTTCTTTTCATAACAATATTTTGTATTCAATTTTAAGACACAGTGCTCACTTTCAATGGGAGAGATTTCTTATGGTTTTATCAGGTACGTCTATGATTTGTCACTTGATTTTAAAGTCGAAATTTGTAAGGTGATATCTTTGGCCCTGCCTCACGATACTAACCTCATTCAAAAGAAATGACACAATATTCATCAGAAGTTTGTTATCATTTCATTGTTGGAAATAGGATTTCAAATTGGTATAGATCCCGAGGACCACTTAAAGCACTAAAAATAAAACTTGACTTTGCCATCTTTATTGTACAGAACTAGAAGTCTGTTGAGAACCCATTTTATCCTTGGTTTCAAAGGGAAGTCTTCATGATTTCTTCATCTGATCATCAGAAACAAGAAAATGAGGGTACTGCATATTGAATGTTCTCTGGTTGAACTACTTCCTCAGGCTGCATAGAAACTCTCACAGATTTAGCATTTTAGGAAAACATGCATTTTTAATCTCACGGTTTCTGCAGGTCAGAAATCCAAAGAGGTTCAACAGGGTTTTCTGCCCAGAGTCTCACCAGAGAAAATTCAAAGGGTTGGATGGGCTAGTCCTTTCTAGAACATCTAGAGAAGAATCCACTTCCACATTCATTTATGTTGTTGGAAGAATTCAGTTCCTTGTATCAGGTGGACTAAGGCCCCTATTTCCTTACTTGCTGGCTTAGGAGACAGGCAAGTCGGGGTAGGGCTCTGCTCTGCCCTCAAGGCCAAGTATGTTTTTTTCTAAGGTTGTCCTTCCTATCTTCTAAGTTAGCAATTGTACATCAAGTTCTTTTCACTCTTCCAACTTCTCTGACTTCCTCTTCTGCCTCTATGTTTAAGGGCATGTGTGGTTGATTATATTGGACCTACTTAAAGAATCTCAGTTTTGTCACATAAGTAAAGGGTATTCAAAGAATGAGAGATTAAAAAAAAAAAAGGTCAGATATTACTTAACCAAATTCTCTGCACTTTGTACCCTGGACTTTCCAAAATATACATTTTATCAGGGTGGTAAAGAATGTAGGCTTTAGGCCCTACCAGGCCTAAGTTCAAATTTAAGTGTGATTTTGAGCCTCAGGTCTCTTCATCGCTGAAATAAACTAAATTATATTATTTATTTTAAGAGTTGTTGAATTGATTTCAGGAAGTATGTCAAATAATACATTAATTAACATAAAGGGAGCGTTCAGTAAAGAATTCTCACATAATTTAGAGCCTTGCTCACATAAAGAATATTTCTTCAGCAACTCCTTCCAGCACACTCCATCTCATCCTTGTAGTTCACTCAGTTCTCTCCTAAAATTTCTTTGGTCCTTGAACATGGATGAAAAGACATCTACAGTATTTTTGGAGCATATATACCTTCCAGAACTTCTTTTCAAGACTCGAGAAAGCTTTTCAAGAAGCCAAACGTAGCCCCACACAGTTGTTCACAGCCTGTGTCATTCGTAATAAGCAGCGTGTGCGTCTTACCTGGCTAATTCAAAACCCCACACTCCAGATTTTCCTGAATCAAAATTGCAGTGTCACAATTATGCTAAACCTTTACTCTTGGGCATGTGATATCTTACCTATGCCTAGGACAGTTGTCTAACTGAATTGGAGAGATTTTATTTACAAAATGTTTTTTCCTTCCTCCCCCAAACTGGAATAAAAACCGTTAGCCACTTTTGCTCAGCCCCTGTTCAATTCATTTAAGCAAGTGAATCAAAGTAAAAGGAAAAATGCCATCAACACTAGTGCATTGTGAATTTTGATTTTAGAATGCTAACTCCTGACCGCATAGGGACTGTTTATTCAGCACCAACGACTTCTCTTCTTTTACACATATATTCTCTTTCCTTCCTGATCACTGATCACTCTTCACTTTTACTCCTGAGAGTCACAATTACATTTCCTATTGCAACCCTGATTATACTGAGTGCTTTAAGCTACCAATTTAATCCAAATGTTTATTAAACTCTTTCTGGGGAAAGAAAATTAAATTATTTTAGTAAAACTAGACCTTTATTAGTACACCAGTAAGCATTTAATGTTTATTACAGCTCAGAGATTTCAGCAAATGCCTTTTAACTGAACATGTTTTGTAGCTGTCCCTTAGCAATTTTGTTAAATTCAGTGGTAATTAACAATTAGGTACCTAGATGAACTGGATGACATTAGTGACTGATAGTTGCATGAACTGTGTGGAAATACTGACAATGAGGTTAGGAAATAAGTGAGTGGACTGATGAAAGTTATATCTATTTTCAGTGATCTCATCCATGGCTCTGTATTTAAGTACAATCCATATGCTAATAACTCCCCAATTCTTATCTCTTGCCAAGACTTATTTGAGCATTAAACTACTTGAAATTTCCTTTTTAATGTTTTATAAGCATCTCAAGTTTTATGTACAGAGTGACACTTAAATATTTCCTTCATACCATACTCAACTCTAGTCTTTCTCATCTCAACAAAAATAGCAAATGTACATTAACCTAAACTGGCTGATTTAAAAAAAAGACAACAGAACAACAAGAACAAGTGGATTTTTTGACATTCTTTCAGCTTTATTGTACATAAATGGATAATGCCTAAGCCGAATGTCCTGCATAGCATATTTATGTTAATTTTTATATCATAGTGTTTATTTTGGCAGCAATCTTAGAATTTGATTGTTTTGTGAGAAAGAACTTGCAATGATTTCAAAAATTATTTTAAAGAATATTTATGCTAACCTCTAAAATACAGTTTTCTTTAGAGAAACAGAGAAACTATAAAATTCTTTATATTTATTTTTGTTTGGTAATACTATGAAGCAAACTTTTAAAAAGATGTAATTTCATTCTGGTACTAAAAACAAATACAAAATAAAAGGTAAAAATGTATACCATTTATTGTAGTTCAAAAATAACATAAACCTGGGGTGAATTTAACAAATGATGTGAAAGAGTTCTATGCAGAGCCCCATAAAGCTGTCAGCTGCACAAAATGTGAGATTTATCAAATTTATGAGTTGGAAGAAGAATTTTTGGATTTGAAATTTTCTCCCAAATTTAGATTTTGTTCAATTTTAATAAAAATCTAGTAGGAATTTGAGCAAATTTGACAAGCTAAAACTAAAACTTATTTTGGAATATAAATGTCAAAGAAGAGCCAAAATATTCTTAAAGAAAATGGATAACATGAAAAGACTTGCCTTCCTGAATGTGAACAATAATTAAAAACCTACAAGTAAATATGATGATATGGCATGAGCACAAGAATAGGGAGCTGGGCAAACGGTGAAGAATAAGGAGTTCAGGTACAGTGGGCCCTTGAATGTATGATACCACAGAGTGATAGGGAAATAATATGTTCTCGATAAAAGTTGCTATAAAATTACCCATATAGGAAAAAAAAATAGCTTAACCCTACTTCACATTTTTGGAAAAATGAAGCTGTGGTAACTTTTCTAAATATGTGTGAAATAATGTTCAAGTAAAATAAGTCTATGTATTTTAGGAGATTATTTAGTAAAATATATTTTTGTCTTCACAGTAGGCAAAGGCATTTTATTTAAACAAAAGACACATAAAGAGACTTTTTAAACCTAATGGGCAAAGATGATCAGCTAGACTACATTAAATTTAAGAACCTGAATTAAGAGACGCTGTTAAGAAAATGAAAACATTAAAACTGTAAGCCACAGAGTAGGAGAAATTATTCGCAACAAATATAGTTCACAGACTCTGTGTATGTGGAGTTATGTATGTATGTATGTATGTGTATATTTATGCAGATATATATAATATATATGAGGTCTGTCCAGAAAAAACCCAGCCATTTTTAATGTAATGAGAATGGTTTGTGCAACATCAGTATAAACTGGCAGCCAAGGGGAGTGGACTGGAATGCGCATGCATGAACAATGACGACTTCGCTGTACTAGTCAGTGTGTGTGGTAGGCACTATTGAGTGAGCATGTGTACTGTGTGGCCACTGTATTCAAAATGACTGGGCCACATGCATCATGTCTCATGCAGAATTTTTTGGTGAAACATCAAATGACCCAAATAACACAGACCCCTGCAGCCAGATTTGGCACCCTGTGACTTCTGACTTTTCCCAAAACTAAAATCACCTTTGAAAGGGAAGAGATTTCAGATCGTTGATAAGATTCAGGAAAATATGGTGGGGCAGCTGATGGCAACTGGGAGAACTGTGTGAGGTCCCAGTGTGCCTACTTTGAAGGGGACTGAGGCATCATTGTCCTGTGTACAAAGCTTCTTGTATCTTGTATCTTCTTCAATAAATGTCTTTATTTTTCATAGTACAAGGCTAGATATCTTCTAGACAGACCTTGTATACCACATATAATGTATATATATAAAATATACATATTTGTAAAATGTATATACAAAGATGTTGAATATATATATAATAAATGTGTATGTAGCCCACAAATTAATTTAAAATAAGAAAACCTTGTAGAAAATGGATAAAGTTGAAACTAGCATTTCATGAAAATGTACATGGGTGTGTATAGTTATGAAATGATAGTTCGTAATAACATAAACTTGAAGTAACACAGAAGTTCATTAGTAAGGAAATGGATAAACAAAATATTTACATATAATTATAGTAGATCAGTATAAAAGAGTGAATTATAGCTAGGTGCAAAACTACAGATAACTCTAACAAACATGTTTAGTAAAAAGGAAAGCTGAAGAAGACCATTTTAAAATTAAAAAAGAAGTAAAAATAAGCAATGTGTTTTTTAGTTACATGCATAAAGAGTTATACTGGTAAGTTAACTTTATAAAAATAATAAAATGTTATGATTGTTAGCTTATGCCTATTATTGTGGTATAAATATTTCCATAGTGACTGATTTTCTATGTAGTAATACTACACATTTGAATGTAAAATTGGGAATTACTGCAATCAGCTCTTTGGAGACAAGAGTCACTTGCTCCAGTATATCACAGCATCCATAGGTGATAAAACAGTTAAACATTTTTACAAAGGATAGATAAATTTAAAATCTTAAAACATGTTATTTTTTTCATAAGTTAATAACATGATTTTCATACACATATACAATGAACACATGACCAAAGTTTTATTCAATTCATTAATGGAACTGATCAGATGGTAAACCTGGTTCAAATAGGAATTAGAGGAAGAACAAGTACACCATGAAAGGAATTCTAAAGCCATTTACTCAGTTAGAAACAGAATGATTAATGACCTACAGGGAAATGCATAACTTTTGGGGTTATTTTTCTACTAGACATAAATAATTTGCAATTCTATTGGAAAAGATCTGTAAGTTAACATGTAATTTATGAGTGTGGAAACCTTATTTAATAGCAACATCAACCACAGGTATATTTTTCTAGATTGGTAAATAATTTTTTGTGGAAATGTAAGTATAAATTTGAAAGAATAGAATGTCCACACTTTTGTTTTATTTCTAAGTTGTAAAATTTTTGTTTCTTAATGATCCCACCAATTTACTAACATATAATCTCCAAAAAATTTTCTTAGTCACACACACACACACACACACACACACACAAATGATAATCACAATAGGCTTTGAGTTAATTGTCTAAATAGGGCTAGAAGAAGTATTAATTAACCATTTAAAACTCCTTCAGTATACACTACTGAGCACATTCTAAAGCAAGAAAATTAACTTCTGTCTCAAAATTTATTTAAGGAATATTAGATTGGGTAATGTAAAAAAGTCTATTGTTATCTTTCTCATCTTGAGACTAACTAAGTAAATAAACTCTGTACACTGATTTCCGCTACAGTGCTTTTTAACTTCAGTGAATTTCTTTCTCTTGAACAAAAATCATCAAACCAGTCTGATTCGTCCTAAGATTCTCCTTAGTAATATAAATTTGCAGTCTTATGTAAAATGACTTCTGAGCTAGCATTTCTGTCAGCCTCTCTCTCTCTCTCTCAAATGACTAAAACAGCAGTTATTCTCAAACTTTTGTTTCAAGAGCTCTTTACAATGTCTAAAAATTTCTGAAAACCTCAAAGTGTTTTTGGAGGGTTTATCTCTCCAGTTTACTCTATTAGGCAATTTTAAATGATCATTTTTAACATTAATTTATTTTAAAAGATCAATTATAAATCCACAGATAATAATAAGTTAAATTAATACCTATAACATGATTTATTTAACAGCTGTACTTTCCAAAAAAAAAACAGTTGTGGGAATAGTGTCATTTTATATTTGTCTCACATAATAAAATATGTGTTTGTGCATTTAATTTGTTTGTTGTTGAAGTTTATGTAGAACATCTATTCTTACCAGGTATGTAGTTGGAAAAGCAGAGAGTATTTAAATAGCCTTTCAGGTCATTGTAGATATTTTTATTTGATACTATCCTCAAAACATGATGTTATTTCTAAAAGTTATTTGCAATGTGGAACTTAAAACCACGTCAGTAAATTCTTCATAATCTGTTTCTTCAAAACACATTGATATATTTGTCTACCTTTTAAAAGGATCTTTAATCCATCTGTGCTTTTATAAGATCTTTCATTAGTCACTTGGAATATATTGATTCACAGAATTATATAGACCTTCTTAATGTAAATAAAATTTATAGTAAAATATAAAAATGTGTTAGTGAATGTCATACATGATTTCATCAGAAAAATCTTTTACAATTATGAAGCTGTTACATAACATTTGATGACACTGTTCAGACAGCTAATGGATAACTATCTATTTGTCCATTTGTCCTTCTTTTAGTTAACAATGTACAATGACAAGGTCTAGAGACAGTAGCAGGGATACCAGTAAGAGGTTAATGGTACTGCTGAGAACACACTGAGTTAGTTTCTAAATATGCATATATTTATACACAAAAACTACCAGTAAAGACCCATTAGCTGTCTGATCAATAACATCATCAAATACTATGTAGTCTCTAGACAGATCCACTATAGTCCCATAAAACATATGACAGCTTGAAAAACATGTCTTAATGTTATTATAAAAATAGTTTTGACATCCTAGACATTCATGAAAAGAGCCCATAGATGACACTGAAACATGCTTTTGAGAAATATCAATCTAGTACAACTAAAGTAT